>AWOL01S0032270.1:70961-101234 GCA_000715115.1 Nicotiana otophora
CCTGCTAACCCATCCGAAACACACCTCGATACCTCAACCAACCATGCCAACAAATCCTAAAATACCATACAAACTTAGTCAAACCTTCGAATCACTCAAAACAACATCAAAACACCAAATCACCCTCGGATTCAAGCCTAAGAACTTCTAAACTTACAAATTCGACAACCGATGCTGAAACCAACCAAACCACGTCTGAATGACCTCACATTTTGCACGCACGTCACAAATGACACTACGAACCCACTCCATTTTTAGAAATTCCATTTCGACCCCGATATCAAATTTTCCACTACCGACCAAGAATAGCCAAATTTCCAATTTCGCCAATTCAAGCCTAATTCTACCACGAACCTCCAAATCACATTACGGATGCGCTCCTAAGTCCAAGATCACCTAACAAAAATAATGGAACCATCAGAATTAAAATCCGAGGTCGTTTGCACATAAGTCAATATCCGGCTGACTTCTCAAACTTAAGCTTCTACTTTAGAGACTAAGTGTCTCAATCCACTCCGGACTTGAACCAACTAACTCGATACATCATAATATAGCTGAAAAGCACAAAAGAAGCAGAAATGGGACAAATAGGACTATAACTCTCGGAATGACCGGCCAGGTCGTTACAGGTTGGGTCCTCAAATGGCCTTGGTTGATCCCTTGACTAGTGAGTGCCAATGGATCAATTAATGAAAATAAAGAAAGTAGTACTTCAAATAGTCTTAGTCGATGAGTATCGAAGGATCAACCAAGGAAAAGAACATGGATAAGTACCTCAAATAGCTTTGCTTGATCCATCGATTGCTGGGAGTCGATTGATCAACTAAGGTAATTAGGGGACACACTAACAGTATTAAATATAAAAAAAATACTATAAATTAATTTTTTAAATATAGAATAACGAGGGATTAACAAATTTAATTAAAGATACATTAGAATTAAATATTTGTTAACTATAGTCTAATTAAATTTATCTACATAACTACACAAGATATTAACTAATGTTTACCCTCAAAATCGGATAACAATTAAATTTGTAAGTGGTTTTAAGGAAAAACGGATTAATTGGATACAAAACGATAAATTGAATTATGAACGAATAAGTAAAGGTATAATAAATTTAAACCATGCGAGGAGGAGGATTTCATCCTTAGTGTAACGCTAACCCTCGATCCGGTCTCACAGTGGCCAATATTGATGAACAAGAAAAAGAGCTTTTATAACAATAAAAATAGTAATGTATTGCTTTGGAATGCGTGTTATAATGTATGTCATGAATTATCAGACCCCCTTTATATAGTACAGAAGTCCTACTCTAGGTACAACTCTATAAAAGGTAAAACAATCTTCTGATTAACCGATTGCCTGTTCTTCATCGATACGTGCCAAGATCCCCGCCGTGATCTTGATTGCCCGACAATGTTCTTCGAAGTTGTTCAAGGCTAGTACCGATCCTGAACCATGACCCCGATATTCTCGAAGGTGGGCTTCATGCCCCCGGACTTTGTCTCGATGAGACCTTTGCCTCAATTTCGGTCCCTTGTCATCATGAGTCGATCTTGGCTAATCTTATCGAAGACCGGGGTGTACCATGAGCCCGTTCTTACCCATATACAGATAGTCCCCTCGTTTCTCAGAGGATAAGTTGACAATAAACGACATGAGCTCCCCGATTCCTTTTTTGATACGCCGTGACGAAAATGAAAAAAAACCTCCAAAACGTCTCGTCAGTCATGTCATAATGGCCTTAAATGTGTGTCATCCATCGGTTAGCTATCCTAAGGATGTGAAACATCGCTGAACCTCTATAAATATATCCTCCTCCATTCATTTTTCACTTTACATCAAGCCTTCTACCCTCGTACCCTCAAGTTTTCATTACTCTCTAGCATTTTTACCCCTATTACTCAAGGTTCTTTGTAACATTTCTACTCATCATCCACTCAAGCCAACACATCTGAGCTCCCATTTTCAACCTTTCTCTATTTCTTTCAAGCTTTCCCCCTAAAAATGGCAAAAACCTCAAAATTTGTTCCCCAAAAGGATGCTCTTTCTTCTTCGTGGCTGACCACTAAGGTCGAGGAGAACGTCCCTGATGTGGTTGTTGATAAACCGGCGAAAAAACCCCCCTTGAAGATGTTCATTACCGGGGGTTGTTCGCTCACCGATGACTTCAAGGTTGAAAATCCTTCTTCCGTACAGGGTCGGCGTGAGTAGGCCTCGATATACATCTGTTCAATTACTGAAGAGGACCTCCCCATAATTCGCAAGGATCGCAACTGGGCCGATAAAGACATAGTTGTCCCCGACTCCGAGGAGGCCATCACCACCCATGTCGAGAGATATCTAAGTATTTACACTTATCCCTTTACATTGGGCCCGGTGGACCCGGTCATCTTAAAATTCTGCAGGTTGTATAACGTATGCCTCGACCAAATTCATCCATCTCTGTGGAGGATCCTGATCTTTTTCAAATTCTTTGTGAACAAAATCGATGGGTGCTCGTTCACCATAGATCATCTACTCCGCTTGTACAGCCCCCGAATTTTCCAAGGGAGACTAATAAAGCTTGTATGTCAGGCCAGCAAAGCCCCATTCTCGAGCATCAAAAAGGACCGGGAATTGGCAAGGTGGTTTTGTCCGAGTGAGGACCGCCAACCTGGTACCTACCGAGTGGAGGTCAATCCCCGAGAGGTGGAACATATAACGTAAGTACAACTCCCTTTTAGCGTCGATTTAATACTTTACCTTCCCTTTTCTTATCGGTGTTTGTTGTGGTGCAGCCCTTGCTTGAGTTCCAAATTCTATTCCACGGCTCAAGGAGTGGGTTGAGGGTATTGTGTCACAAATGCCCTATTCCGATCACTCATGGCACAAACTTTCAAAAGGCCGTTGGGAGGCCCGTTCCCATGGTAAAGTTCCTTCCCATAGCAAGTCACATTGAATTTCTTCCCCTAGCATCGCATTCTTATTTCTTTTATTTTCTTTTGTAGGTTTGCCTAAAATAGTTGAGCTTAGGCCTCCATTCATAGACGAGTACTTGCATGTTGAGTCTCCTACTCTAGGGTAGGCTGGAATGAAGAAACATAGGAGGGCTCCGAGTTCCCCGAGCTCAGAGAAAAAGAAAACAAAAAGGAGGCTGGTCTGTAAACCAAAGGAAACCTCCAGCTCCCGAGTGCTCGACTCGGACTCACTCCTCCGGCTCAAGGATGAGCCCAAGGAGGATGAACTCTTTATGGTCCACGAGTCATCTATGCTCGAGGAATGGGCGGCAGCCAAGGGGAAACGACAGAGGCTAATCCCTCTCAAGTTTGTGAGGCTGATGCAGGAGTGAGGGTCGAGAACCCTCAAGATGCAAGTTTTTCCCCGCTCAGTGTTATAGATATTACGGGATCGCCTTCGTTCACAGAATCAATATCCGATGAAGCCTGAACGACGAAAGAGAGATCCAATGAGGAGGTCCATAGATCGTACAATCCCCTTTGAAGCTTCTTTGACAGTGTGGACTCATCCGCCCCTGAGGACTTCACCGGTTTGGGCGACTTAGAGGTGCCGGGAAGAGTCCATCCTCTGAGGTCGGTAGGACGAGCTCAAGCCCGAGGTTGTTCAATTGGTTCCCGTCTCCAAGCACGGATCCTTGCCGGAAGCGATCCATCGTTATCACCATCCCGGAGGACGCCCAGGTTCTTTCCGCCCTTGTCGGGGTAGCTAGTTACCTCCAGTGCCTGGTATCCAATGAAGACTAGGCAAAATGAAAGAGGTGGACATGCCATGTATGTTCAACGAAGCACAACAGGCGCTGAACCGGGTAAGGTATTGCCAAACCTTTTAGTTTTTCAGCTTTTGTTCTTGATTATCATAATATTTCTTCTCATATTTGCAGGCCTCGGTGCTCCACCATAAAACCTTCCTATGGTATCGGGATGACCTGAGCCAACTTGAGGCCGAAGTGAAAGAGCTTGCTGAAAAGAGAGATATGTACAAACTTCTCAGCGAGCCACGTGAATGAGAGGTCAAGAGCCTTCGAGATGATTTTGACGTGGCTCAGAAAGAACATGCCGCCTTGATGGAATAGGTAAAACTATTTGAAGTTAGTGATGACGAGCTAGACACGGTGACTAATGGTCAGAACCCGCAGGTCCAACAGAAGATAGACCGGATCGACCAACTACTAGTCGAGATGGACGTGATCAAGGTCGAGGCCAAGAAGTGGAAAGGCAAGATAGATCATTTAGCCTCGGAAAAGGAGACTGCCCGGGAGAAACTAGCCTCGGTTGAGGCCCTACTTTGAGTGATGAGGGAGAAAGCTGAGGCCCAGTCTCAAAAAATAGAAGACCTCCAGTCTCAACTGGGTTCAGCTATTGCCTATCAGGATACCCTTGTCAAGGAGCTTAAAGCAGCTAAGTCAGTGGCGGAAATAACCAAGGTTGATGCCAATGAGATGGTGGCTCAGTACAAAGCTGATGCTGAGGCAGCCCATGACCGCCTGAAAGACATCATTTACTACGCGAAGTGGTAGTCCCAAAGAGAAGCCCTCGAATAAGTTCATGCCCGGGGTTTTGACTTATCAGCTGAGATCGAAAATGTTAAGAAGCTCGAGGCTGAGGCCAAGAGGTTGGCATATCCCGAGGACGAGAAAGGCTCCGAGGGTTCCGGGGTTGGATAAGACCCCGATGGTCCCGGTGATGAGGCAACCTCCGGTGAGGACCATGCCGCTTAGGTGCTTTGTAGAGTTTTCTTTTATTTTTGTACTTTTTTGTTGAGGTCGTTTGGCCTTTGTAAAGATTTATACATATATACAAGGCTCCTTTTACCTTCGACAATTTTCAAGCTTGTTTCTTTTTTCTTTTTTCATTAAAATTGCAAAGGTATTAAATGCCTTAGCATGTAATAATAAGGTCTTGTTCGGAGGTTCGAACAAGGCTAGTTCTCGAAGTAATTTTGCTTAAGATTCACAGGGGCTTGGTATGACCAGAAGCTTTCCCCAAAACTGCTTACTTGGAAATTTTTAGATTTGAATTTTGTCGAGGGTAGCCTTTTAAACCGGTTTGGAAATTTTTGAAGGCCTTGTGTTTTGGTTACGGGGTTCGGTTATCTCCGAGCTATTTCTAGGATGGCCGTAGTATTTTAAGTTTGGGTATCACCAAATAGGCTTATTACCCCAGGCATCGATATCCGGGCCATCCGGGGTTGCCTAGGACGACAATCCCCAAGTGGGGGTGGTCGTATCCTTTAAGTTTGGGCATTGCCTAATAGGTTTTTATGCCCCCGAGCTTTGATAGCGCGAGCCGCCGGAGTTTTCCTTGGACGACAGTCCCCGAGTGGGGGTGACCTCTTGGATCCGGATAGAGGTGGACCTTGGGCCCGATATCCTTAGGGAACAAAATGTAGTAGTTTTTTTAGAGACAAAATATATATCTACAAGGTAGAAACTTTCTTTCATATATGTGTGCAACATACAAGATAGCAAATGTATACAAGCTTCATGTAATGGCTTAAGTGGTCTATGTGGGCACAGTTCATTTGATCGTTTCTCCCTTACAATAAATCCTATCCAGCAAGCCCAGACTTATTTGAGCACAAAGTTTCCTTCCTTTCTAAAATCATCATTCGAGGGTGATGGCCCCCAATATTCGAGGCCGTTCATAGAGAGGCTTAAGATATTATTGATGTGACCCCCGACTCCGCCTTATATCCAGTCTTTAATTCGAAGTTTGAACGATCCACTGTTTCCTCATTAAAACCCTTGCCGGAAAACCCATTTGGGACAAAACTGGTTCAAGGGAAAAAAAGTATGCGTGCTTTCAGGCCTAAAAGTTGCATCATTCCTTGACTGTTACCTGCAAGTGTTAGTCCAATCTGTAATACACGTAAAGGAAAGAAATGAATGGGGTCGTACCTTAGCAGTAGTATCATTTCAAGAAGGCTATGTTCCAGTTGCTCGGTAATCGCTCACCGTTTAGTGCTTCGAGTTTCTACGATCATTTGTCGGTGATCTCGATAATTCGATATGGGCCTTCCCAATTCGGTCCCAGCTTCCCTTCGTTCAGGTTTCGGGTATTTAGTGTCATATTCCTCAACACCAAGTCCCCGATATTGAAATGTCGAAGGTTGGCTCTTAGATTGTAATACCTCTCGATTCCTTGCTTTAGGGCAGCCAACTGAACAAGGGTGGCCTCGCGCCTTTCATCTAAAAGTTCCAGACTCGTACTCATGGCCTCGTCGTTTGACTCTTCGGTCGCATACCGGAACTTGAGACTCGATTCTCCTACTTCGACAGGTGTTATAGCTTCGGCACCATAGACAAACGAGAACGGGGTGGCCCCGGTACTGGATTTTGAGATCGTACGATACACCCATAAGATTTCGGGCAAAATTTCCTTCTATTTTCCTTTGGCGTCGGTCAACCTCTTTTTGAGGTTTTGGAGTATGGTTTTTTTCGTGGACTCCGCTTGCCCGTTCCCACTAGGATGATAGGGTGTTGATAGGATCCTTTTGATCTTATGGTCCTCGAAAAACTTGCTCGCTTTGCTGCCGATGAACTGCTTCCCATTATCGCACACGATCTCGACTGGTATTCTGAACCGGCATATTATGTGGTCCCAAATGAAATCAAAAACTTCCTTTTCCCTAACTTTCTCAAATGCCTGAGCTTCCACCCACTTAAAAAAATAGTCAGTCATAAATAATATAAATTGAGCCTTACCGGGTGCCCATGGCAGGGGGCAAATGATGTCCATTCCCTATTTCATGAATGGCCAAGGAAATGTATTGCTTTGGAATGCGTGTTACAATGTGTGTCATGAATTATCAGACCCTCTTTATGTAGTAAGGGAGTCCTACTCTAGGTACAACTCTATAAAAAGTAAAAAATCTTCTGATTAACTGATTGCCGGTTCTTCATCGATACGTGCCGAGATCCCAGCCNTAGCAGTAGTATCATTTCAAGAAGGCTATGTTCCAGTTGCTCGGTAATCGCTCACCGTTTAGTGCTTCGAGTTTCTACGATCATTTGTCGGTGATCTCGATAATTCGATATGGGCCTTCCCAATTCGGTCCCAGCTTCCCTTCGTTCAGGTTTCGGGTATTTAGTGTCATATTCCTCAACACCAAGTCCCCGATATTGAAATGTCGAAGGTTGGCTCTTAGATTGTAATACCTCTCGATTCCTTGCTTTAGGGCAGCCAACTGAACAAGGGTGGCCTCGCGCCTTTCATCTAAAAGTTCCAGACTCGTACTCATGGCCTCGTCGTTTGACTCTTCGGTCGCATACCGGAACTTGAGACTCGATTCTCCTACTTCGACAGGTGTTATAGCTTCGGCACCATAGACAAACGAGAACGGGGTGGCCCCGGTACTGGATTTTGAGATCGTACGATACACCCATAAGATTTCGGGCAAAATTTCCTTCTATTTTCCTTTGGCGTCGGTCAACCTCTTTTTGAGGTTTTGGAGTATGGTTTTTTTCGTGGACTCCGCTTGCCCGTTCCCACTAGGATGATAGGGTGTTGATAGGATCCTTTTGATCTTATGGTCCTCGAAAAACTTGCTCGCTTTGCTGCCGATGAACTGCTTCCCATTATCGCACACGATCTCGACTGGTATTCTGAACCGGCATATTATGTGGTCCCAAATGAAATCAAAAACTTCCTTTTCCCTAACTTTCTCAAATGCCTGAGCTTCCACCCACTTAAAAAAATAGTCAGTCATAAATAATATAAATTGAGCCTTACCGGGTGCCCATGGCAGGGGGCAAATGATGTCCATTCCCTATTTCATGAATGGCCAAGGAAATGTATTGCTTTGGAATGCGTGTTACAATGTGTGTCATGAATTATCAGACCCTCTTTATGTAGTAAGGGAGTCCTACTCTAGGTACAACTCTATAAAAAGTAAAAAATCTTCTGATTAACTGATTGCCGGTTCTTCATCGATACGTGCCGAGATCCCCGCCGTGAAATCCAGTCGGTCACGGATATTACGGCCTTCTGTTGGTCGTGCTTGATTTTACGACAATGTTCTTCGAAGTCGTTCAAGGCTAGGACCGATCCCGAACCATGACCCCGATATTCTCGAGGGTGGGCGTCATGCCCCGGACTCTGGCTTGATGAGACCTTTGCCTCGGTTTCGGTCCCTTGTCATCATGTCTCGAGCTTGGCTTATCTTATCGGAGACCGGGGTGTACCATGAGCCTGATTTTACCCGTATACACTATATGATAATGATAAATTAATTTGATTTTGCTAAATTAAAAAATAAGTTATTGATGTAACTATATAATAAGACAAGACATTAGCTAGCTTATATGAAGATATGACTTGGTCAATGCTAACCATAAGCTAATTTTTCATATTAACAATATTAAATACCTAAGCGTTATACGATAAATCCATTATCATATAGTTAGTGTCTTGTGTTATTACATAGTTTGATTAAAATGAGCCAATTCATTAATTATTTTATGTCATTATCTAAAAGGAAAAAAGGCTCAAATATGCCATCGAATTTAACGAAATGGCCTATTTGCGCTACTCGCTAATAATTGGACATAAACATGTCACTGGCGTGATTATTTTAGGCCTTATATGCCATTATTTCAGCAGGATAGACTCGATCTCATCATCCTCCAAGTCGTTCCCTTTGATGGTGCACATGTAGGAGGTCACATACTCATTTGGGTCGGTTGTTCTGTTGTACTTAGGAATCTCGGGCATACGAAACTTCTTAGGGATCGGCTTCGAAGCTGCGCTCAGAGGAAAAGGTTTTTGAATAAACTTCTTGGAATCCAGGACTTTTAATATCGGTGGTGCTCCCGGGATTTGGTCGACCCTGGAATTGTAGGTTTCCACCTTTATGTCATTGGCTTCGATTTTCTTTTCTCCCGATTCTACCCGTTTTGTCAGCTCCTCGAGCATCTTTATGATCTCAGGGTTGGTCCCCAATTCATTTTCATTCGATTTCTCCGTGACCGGTTCATTTCTGCGGGTGACTTCCCAGGACGGCTCGGGCTCAATTCTTCTCGGGGCGCGACTTTGGTTCCGCAACTAAGTTATCGCTGCCTGTTGAGCCTATAGCATTTCGAATATCACCCGCAAGTTGATCCCATCACCTTCACTTTCGTGCGTATTTTGGGCAATCGATCAGACTTCCGTGTGGACGTTTTTCTCAAGATCGGTAGACAAATTTGCATTGATGTCCGCATGCGAGCTAGTATCGATCGGGTCCGCGCCTGGAACTCCGTTCAGATCGACAGGGGGCACCTCATTACCGGGTGCTACATTGTTGTTCTCTCCATGGTAGCCGGACTCAGCATCCACGTTTAGAGGGGCAGACTGGGAGTTCGACATTTCAAACTTTAACCTGAAATTAAAGACACTCAAAAGAACAAGTGTAAAATAGGTTGTGTTATGGGAATTTATATCAAATTACCACTATTATCCTTAGCCCCACGGTGGGCGCCAAACTGTTTACCCTCAAAATCGGATAATAATTAAATTTGTAAGTGGTTTTAAGGATATGCGGATTAATTTGATACAAAATGATAAATTGAATTAGAATGAACAAGTAAAGGTATAATAAATTCAAACCACGCGGGGAGGATGATTCCAACCTTAGTGTAACGTTCACCCTCGATTCGGGCTCATAGTGGCCAATATTGATGAACAAGAAAAAGAGCTTTTATAACGGTAAAATAGTAATGTATTGCTTTGGAATACGTGTTACAATATGTGTCGTGAATTATTAGACCCCCTTTATGTAGTAGGGGAGTCCTACTCTAAGTACAACTCTATAAAAGATAAAAAATCTTCTGATTAACTGATTGTCGGTTCTTCATCGATACGTGCCGAGATCCCCGCCGTAAAATCCGGTCGGTCACGGATATTACGGCCTTCTGTTGGCCGTGCTTGATTTCTCGACAATGTTCTTCGAAGTCGTTCAAGGCTAGGACCGATCCCGAACCATGACTCCGATATTCTCGAGGGTGGGCGTCATGCCCCCGGACTCTGACTTGATGAGACCTTTGCCTTGGTTTCATTTTCTTATCATCATGTCTCGAGCTTGGCTTATCTTATCGAAGGTCGGGGTGTACTATGAGCCCGATTTTACTCGTATACACAATATGATAATGATAAATTAATTTGATTTTGCTAAATTAAAAAATAAGTTATTGATGTAACTATATAATAAGACAAGACATTAGCTAGCTTATATGAATATATGACTTGCTCAATGCTAACCATAAGCTAATTTTTCATATTAACAATATTAAATACCTAAGCGTTATACGATAAATCCATTATCATGTAGTTAGTGTCTTATGTTATTACATAGTTTGATTAAAATGAGTCAATTCATTAATTTTTTCATGTCATTATCTAAAAGGAAAAAAGGCTCAAATATGCCATCTAATTTAACGAAATGGTCTATCTGCACTACTCGCTAATAATTGGACATAAACATGTCACTGACGTGATTATTTTAGGCCTTATAATGCCATTATTTATCTAACAAACCCTACTACTAAATTTACCATGTAATATTATCTAAACCCTTCAATGGCATATCAGCCCCTCCCCTTTCACCCCCTTTAACGAGTGAGCCATTTTATTAAGTTCAGTGGCATATTTGATCCTTTTTCCAATTTCTTATAATACATAACTCTCTTGGGTGACTAAATTAACTTATGTTATTTTTCTGTTTATCATTCGATGCATGAATATCAACCTTTTAGAATCATATTCCTATACTCCATCTTTTTAAATTTTATGTAATAAACTTATAACGTAATTTACAAGAGGACAAAGTTCATCACTTATACTATACCATTATTAGTTTATATGGAAAAACTAGACTTTTTTAGTAATCATACTATATTATAAGCATTAAGATCAAAAGTTGAATGTGAAAGACCAAAATAACCCTATAAACTAACGTGACTATGATACCTTTCAAAAAATTATACCTTTATAAATAAGTACAAAACCTTTTGGTTCCCTCAACCTTTTGCCATTAATATTTCAAAAGTCTTGTATAATTTTGCATAACTATGAAAACAAAAATTATTTTTGTTATGTTTTTATTATTGTCAATCGCTTCTTACTTAATTGTTCACAAAATTTTACAAACATATAATTCTTCCATTCTTTAAAAAAAAATATCATGTACAAATAAGTATTAGTTTCTCTTTTTATTTGTTGCACGGATCATTTCGCTGAAACATCAAAAGAACAACTTCAAGAACAATATCTACAATGAAATATTAGGTGAAATATATTGTCATATTATATGTTTGTAACTCATAACAACTAAATTTATGTAATTATAAAATACACTTGTCTAACTAAATATAATTATTGATCTTCGTAGAGCCATCCAGTTAATTTGAGCTCAACGCTACATCTCTAAAACTATTTATTATTTTTAGCTTGTATTTTTTTCTTTTGAAATTTTGCTGTAATATTTTACATATTTTAATAATATTTTAAATTTTTTTTACTGCTTGTACGGAATAACACGTGCGACGCACGTATCAAGAAACTAGTTGAATTATGAATCTAATCCTATTCTACATCATTCAAAATTTTCACATACTTTATGGCTTTTAAAACGATTAAAAACACAAAATTTATTTAAGGAGAAAAAAAAAACGGGATTAAAAGAGAGTATACAGTGGTTGGGGATGGGGTGGTGGCTTTTGGGAAAAGGACATAAGATTTGTTTAGGGGAAAAAACAAAGAGAAGGGCTTAAAAGAGAGTACACTAATGAGGTGTTGTTTAGTATGAAAAATATATATGAGTACGTGAATTAAGATTATGTATGTGTTTTCATGATAAAATTTAGAATGTTAACAGTGATTGGGATGTGGTGGTGGCTTGAGAAAATAAAATATGCCATTAAACTTAACGAAATGGCTTACATATGCCACTCGTAAAAGGGATTGAGGGGAGGGGCTGGTAAGTAATGACAGATTTACATAATGCTAGATGACAAAATCTGATAGTAGTAGGGTTTCGTTAAGGGGTAATGGTATATGTGGCCTAAAATGGTAATGTCGGTGGCATGTTTATGTCTAACTATTAACGAGTGGCATAGATAGGCCATTTTGTGAAGTTCGATGATGTGAGTTTTTTCCCTCATCTAAATTAGCTAATAGCTTGTGTTATTATGTACTTATATTTTTAACTTATTTTCTAACTTTATAGAATCACACTACTTTGTTGTTATCACATAGAGTGTCCCTTTGTTTGCCTTGGTTGATCCATAGACTCGTGTATCAATCAAGACCATTTGAGGGCTCATTCGTATAGGTTGACCATAGACTCATGGACCAATCAAGGCCATTTGCATTCTTGTATTTGTATTGGTTGACCATAGAGTCATGGACCAACCAAGACCATTTGAGGGACTCATCGTGTAAATTCCCCTGGTCAACTTATTCTAATTTCCACAAGTGTACACTATCTATAAGCTTTTACCGAAATGACAATTCTGTCTTATTTGCCCTCATCCCTCAGAACCTGCCCAGTTAAATGGGAGCATATTCACAGCAATCTCATTATTCTCTATTTCCTCCAGCCAACCAGGTCTATGTAAATCTAGCCAACTGCCTTGTATGGTTCCTTGTACATAGGTTTCTATTTTCTTGTAGTTTCTAAAGGGTAAGAGGAGTCCGGTTATCATGTTTATAGAATGGACTTCCAGAAACTCATAGACGTCCACAGGAATAACAGAGCCAATAAGACAGCGGCAGTGTTAATAAAGATGTAGGAACTTTCCTAGTGAATCCTCAAAATCAAGTTATTCAGTTCAAAGACAAGCAAGACAACAGAATATGTCTTCTTTTTTGCTTGACGTTTACTGATATTATACTTAAGTCTCCTTCTGTCTCACCGTACCATTTCACATTACCCAACATGGTACGCGTGGATATCTATGTTGTTAATCGAATGCCATGATAAAACTTCTGACAGAATAACTTCCTATGGCTGATGCCACTTTCCTTAGAATGAACATAATATCTTCAATTGGATGCTTTTGAGATTCAGACAAGATCTTTGAACAAAACAATTTCCTTCCTTTAAAAGATGTCGAAGTGTTGCTTTATTCTTACTTAATCCGGTTTTTCCTCTAAACAAACTAGGTATTTGTACACAAATTCGACGGGTATAGAAAGGACATAGAAGCATACAACCAGGCAAATATATCAACACAGGAACAAACAAGGCATACAAGTTAGTACCTTCAAATAGCTCAAAGAATGAACACACACTACTCCTTTACTAATGTCACCTAGAATAGGTCCCCTCAAAAGCTAATACAAAACTTCACATTTGGTTGCAGCTTCTATGACGGAAATTCTCCTCTATATACTTTGCCTTCGCACCTGCTACCAACTCTTGATAAAATTATGTCCCGCTATTGGATATGGTTGCATTCTCAGCTCATCATTGTTATCTTTCATATTAGAGAAAACTTAGAAAGTTAACTAGAACCTAGACTATATAAACAATCAAAGTAATAAACTTTGTTTTTTGCTATTTTCTGTTTTATGAAATCAGAGATGCAAATCACAGCTACAGTAGTTGGCACGAGGATAAGGGTAGGAGAACTGTGATACTGTCATACTGGGATGTAATACCTACCAAGTAAGAAGACGCATGCACACATTTCATTTGCATTGATTGGATGGCTACAATAAGAACCTGGTAACTACAAAAATACAGTTCACTTACAAGCAGAAACTTGAGCAAGATCCCTCAAACTTACACCTTTGATTTTTATCCATCATGCGCTAGATATACTTTCAGTTTCTTGGGTAAAGACTAAAGGCCACTTAGTTGTGCAGAGTGGTGACCGAGGAAATCCACATTCCTATAGGAATTGGAGAAGCTCAGAAATAAGGAAAGCAATTTTTGATAAGAATCTGAGGATTGGCAAAAAAGTAAATGTACTGATAAGTAACTTCTCATCATGCCCAAAGAGCATCTTAATTACTGTATTGGAAAATTATCCGATAACTGAACAAGTTTTCTTCATCTTGATCAATATTTTGGTAATCTTTCTATGCATATTTTGAACAAGGATAATACCCACGAAAGCGGTAATGAAGCAGATGACAATACAAATCTCTTTAATATAAGAAATGGACGACTTAGAACCATGACCTGTAATCCACTATAACCGGGCTGTGCTCTGATATTTCCTTGTATAGTTAGTTTATGTAGTGTCAAACTAATACACATTGCACTGCGGTATTGTATATTGTTTGAAGAAAATGTTATCTCCTGGAACAGTAGAATGCAAAATGTGTTTGCTCGATCAAGTATTGAAGCAGAGAATAGAGTTATAGTCGTGACTACCTATGAATTATTGTGGTAGAAGCACTTTCTAGAGGAGTTAGGAGTACACTAACGTCATTCTATGGAAGTCTTTTGTTATAATTAGTTACCCCTGAATATAGCACACAATTTAGTTTTTTTATAAGAATTAAACACATTGAAATCAACTCACTTTGTTCGAGAGAAGTTACTAACCCAAGATGTTTCATAACATCATCTGGTAGTTCCAATGATCAATCGGCTGATATTATTATGAAATCCCCCAGTAAAGTAAATTACAGTTGTAACAAGTTGTCTACGCACATTGGATATATAATAATAATAATAATATACATACCGATATGTATGTATGTATACAACATTCTAGCTTGAGGAGGAGCATTCAGGGTAAGATAGCAAACAAAATAGACTCAACTTTATATATTGGTTCTTTTGTGCTCACTTGTAAATACTACGTATGTATCTCATTTATGAGGTGAGTAAAGTTTGGCCAATGGCCTAGCACAGAATTCTCTCCCAATCTTAACGTCTTGACACGGTGAATTTTGAGATAAGTTGTAATTTAGAAGTTCTAATGCTGGTTAACACATTGTTGAGCCACTTTGCTGACTACATCTAATATGCAATGGTGAAGTTGTTAGCAACTATATTAACAGAAATATAACCAAGATTTACGCACTTACTCAATTTACTGAATTCGCACCTAGCAAGAGCTTATTCTCGTGCCGGCCTTGGCAATGACGCATTCAGTCGAAGCATTGCAGCTTTTCAGAGTCCTGAAAGGGAGGGCTGGTTTCAGGTGAAAAGAAAGAAAAAAAAAATCAGTATCAGAGTGTTAACTTTGTGATACTGATATTTTCTAGAAGTATACCGAACCTTATCTTCTCTGTGATTTCTTCAATTCCCAGGGAACTGCTGATGCTATAAGAAGATGTTTGCTGGTATATACTAGAGGAGTATCCAGTGATGAGTTTTTAGTCCCTCGTGGTTACCATCTTTGTTTATCGGATTTCCAGAAACTCTTTAAAGCCCGCCAAAACAACAGAGCCGACATAACTGCTGCAGTTTGAAGCAGAAAATTGTTCAAGCATACAGAAATTGGAACTTTCCTAGTGAATTCTTTAAATTAAGTTATTGAGTTCAAAGACAAACCACACAACAGCGTATTTCTTTTTCTTTTTCATTCATATCTTCCTATTCCTTGATAGCATCTTTAGTCTCCTTTTGTCTCATCACATCATTTCACACTACTAAGAAAAGTATGAACAAGATTGAGTGTGTAATATCAGGTGCAAAAGTCAGAAAAATTCAATGAAATTGGTCATGAAAATTTCCCCAGCATAGATATCTATGTTGCTAATAGAAATGCCATGATAAAACTTCTGATATAAAACATCCATGGCTGATGACTTCAGAAGAGAAGTGTTACCAGGTGCACTTTCCTTAGGATTGAATGTAAGGTCTTCTATTAGATGGCTTTGAGTTTTGGTCAAAATCTTTGAATGAAAATATTTCCTTCCCTTGTTTAAAAGATATGGTTTTTTTTCTTTGTACTCTTTTGATCAGCGACTTTTTCTCTCTCCTCTCTGACTTTCTCTCTCCCCGAAATTTCACCCAGCCCTAATGGCTAGTTTACTTCCGGCGACCAGCACAGACACTGGCGACCACTCCCCCCAAGGTAAGTCCCCTCTCTCTCATCCCCATCTCTCTTCCCCCATCTCTCTCACATCCCCATCTCTCTTCCCTCATCTCTTTCACATCCCCCACCTCTCTTCCCCATCTTGTTTTTCTCTCCCCCCCCCTGTCGGCGCGAGGCCGGTGACGGTCGTCTGGTCTCCCTCTCTCTTCCTAGTTCTCGGAAAGATCCCTTTTCCCCCTCCCTATCTCACTGCCCTCTCGTCTGCCCCTATCCCTCTCCCCTTACCTTTCTTTCCTTCTTTTCTTCCTCTTTGTTGTACTTGTGTGTTAGACCAAATATCCCCCCACTTGTTTCCCCTCCTTTTCTCTTGTTTTCCTCTTCTTTGCGTTTGTTAGGGCTCCACCGGTGGTAGCGGAGGCAGCACCCTTTGTTTTTTTTTTTTTTGGTCTTGGGTTTGTTGTGTCTTTCAGGTATTACGTGGTGGATATTGGAGACGAACGAAGAACGGATGCGCAAATATAGGAGGGTTGCTAGGGCGAGTAGCAGTAAGGGGCGATGGAAAATTGGACGTGAACAAACCAGGTGTCGCAACAGCGTCGTGTGCACCAAGACAACCTCCAGGTTCTATTCTCGAGAGTTGGTACCACTCGCTTTCCTAATCTTCTTTCCTTGTGTTAGTTAAATCGCCTTCTTTTTAGTTTGCATTAGTGTTAAGCATTCTATTAGCTGCAACTTGTTTTCTCCTAGTCTAGTTCGTTTGCCTAGTGCGAGTGAGTGATTCTCCTTAGTCTGTTATAGGTATAGTGGCTGTAGTTCGGGATGGTAGAGTAAGGTCATGTCCTCGGGGAGGCCAGGAGGCAGGGCGGGGTGGGGCAGGGGTTAGGGGATGGGATGGGAGGCAAGGGAGGTAAGGGGAACAAGGGTGCCTATAGGTTGAAAATTGGGTCCCGGAACATAGGTACATTGACGGGTAAGTCTATAGAGCTGGTAAAGATCCTGAAGAAGAGGAAGGTCAATATAGCGTGTGTCCAAGAGACTCGGTGGGTAGGATCGAGGGTGAGGAATGCAGACGAGTACAAGTTATGGTACTCTGGAGTCCTGAAGGGTAAGAATGGTGTAGGCATTCTGGTGGATAGGGAACTTAGAGAGTCCGTGGTAGAGGTTAGGCAGGTGAATGATAGGTTAATGTCTATTAAGTTGGTGGTTAGAGAGAGTACCCTAAATGTCGTGAGTGTGTATGCGCCGCAAGCGGGCTTGGATGAGGGAGGTTAAGAGGCGCTTCTGGGAGGGGTTGGATGAGATTGTGCATAGTATTCCGCCTGTAGAGAGGTTATTTATAGAAGGGGATTTCAATGGTCATATTGGGTCGACTGCAGGCGACTATGGCGAGGTGCATGGTGGCTTCGGTTTTGGGGATAGGAACGCAGGAGGTACTTCGTTGCTGGATTTCGCAAAGGCATTTGAGCTGGTGATTGCTAACTCTAAATTTCCAAAGAGGGAGGACCATTTGGTTACTTTTCAGAGTACGGTAGCAAAGACTCAGATTGACTATCTTCTCCTAAGGAGGTACAACAGAGGGTTGTGTCAGGATTGCAAGGTTATCCCGGGTAAGACCCTTGCGACGCAACATAGGCTCTTGGTGATGGACGTCGGTATTATGATGAAGAGGAATAGGAAGACTGCACGAGTTCAACCGAGGATCAGGTGGGGAACCTTGACTAAGGATAAAGCTCAGGAGTTGGAAGGTAGGTTATCGGCTGTGAGAGTCTGGAGGAGCAGTGGGGACGCGAGCATTATGTGGTCGACGATGGCGGATTATATACGGGAGGCAGCGAGAGAGGTATTGGGAGTCTCGAAGGGTTACGCTGGTGGGCACAAAGGCGACTGGTGATGGAATGAAGTAGTTCAAGGTAAAGTGGAAGCGAAGAAGGCGTCGTACTTGAAGCTAGTTGGGAGTACATGCGAGGTAGAGAGGAGTGCGAACAGGGAAAGGTATAAGGTAGCTAGGAAGGAGGCGAAACTGGCGGTCATGGAGGCTAAGACTGCGGCTTTTAGTCGTCTGTACGAGGAACTAGGGGCCAAAGGCGGGGAGAAGAAATTATTCCGGCTAGCCAAAGGCGGGGAGAAGAAATTATTCCAGTTGGCCAAGGCGAGAGAGAGGAAGGCCCAGGATCTGGACCAAGTGAGGTATATCAAAAACGAGGATGGTAGTGTATTTATGGTAGAGGCCTAGATTAAGCGAAGATGACAGACTTACTTTCAAAAACTTTTGAATGAAGACGGGGATCAGGATATTGTGCTAGGTGAGTTGGGGCATTCCGAGAGCCTCCGCGATTTTGGGTATTGTAGGCGCATCAAGGTTGGGGAGGTCGTGGGGGGTATGTGTAAGATGAGCAGGGGCAGAGCTACCGGGCCTGATGAGATTGCGGTCAAATTTCGAAGGTGTGTGGGTAGAGCGGGCTTGGAGTGGTTGACTGGGTTATTTAATGTTATTTTCAGGACGAAGAGGATGCCAGACGAGTGGAGGTGGAGTACGGTGGTTCCGTTGTACAAGAACAAAGGTGACATCCAGAGTTGCAACAACTATAGGGGTATCAAATTATTGAGTCATACCATGAAAGTTTGGAATAGGGTAGTAGAAGCGAGGGTGAGGAGGACGGTGTTTGTATCAGATAACCAGTTCGGGTTCATGCCGAGTCGTTCTACTATGGAAGCTATCCACCTTATTAGGAGGTTGGTGGAATAGTACAGGGATAGGAAGAAGGATTTGCACATTGTGTTTATTGATTTGGAGAAAGCATATGACAAGGTTCCTATGGAGGTTCTTTGGAGGTGCCTAGAGGCTAAAGGTGTGCTGGTTGCTTACATTAGGGCGATTAAGGACATGTATGATGGAGCTAAGACTCGGATTAGGACAATGGGAGGCGACTCTGAGCATTTTCCGGTTGTTATGGGGTTACACCAAGGATCTGCGCTCAGCCCTTTCTTGTTTGCTCTGGTGATGGACGCACTGACACACCATGTTCAAGGAGAAATGCCATGGTGTATGTTATTCGCTGATGACATTGTTCTGATTGACGAAACGCGGAGTGGCATTAACGAGAGGCTGGAGGTTTGGAGACAAGCCCTTGAGTCTAAGGGTTTCAAGTTGAGCAGGACGAAGACGGAGTATCTTGAGTGTAAGTTCAGTGTCGATCCGAGGGAAGCGGGCATGGACGTCAGGCTTGGATCGCAGGTCATTCCCAAGAGAGGCAGTTTCAAGTACCTTGGGTCGATTATCCAGGGGGGTGTGGAGATCGACAAGGATATCACACACCGTATTGGGGTGGGGTGGATGAAATGGAGGTTAGCATCTGGAGTCTTGTGTGACAAGAAAGTGCCTCCGCTACTCAAAGGTAAGTTTTATAGAGCGTTGGTTAGGCCGGCCATGATGTATGGGGCTGAGTGTTGGCCAGTTAAGAACTCACATATCCAGAAGATGAGAGTAGTAGAAATGAGGATGTTGAGGTGGATGTGCGGGCACGCTAGGATGGATAAGATTAGGAATGAAGATATTCGGGAGAAGGTAGGCGTGGCTCCCATTGACGACAAGATACGGGAAGCGAGGCTCAGATGGTTCGGGTACGTTCAGAGGAGGAGCTTGGATGCCCCGGTAAGGAGGTGCGAGCGGTTGGCATTGGTGGGTACGAGGAGAGGTAGAGCGTGGCCTAAGAAGTATTGGAGAGAGGTGATCAGGCGGTATATGGCGAAGCTTCAGATCTCCGAGGACATGGCACTCGATAGGAAGTTGTGCAGGTCAAGGTTGTAGGTTAGGAGGTAGTTGAGTTCATTTAGTCTACCAGTGTGAGGCTAGGCTGATAGGATTTAATCTTAGACTGCTAGTGGCCAGTGTTGTGTTTTCACTATTCTTCCGTTATTTACTGGTTATTATTTCTGCTTTCCATTTATTCACTGGTTATTGCAATGTCGTGATTATTTACAGGTTTTTATTGATGGTACTGATATATTGTCTCTTTTCGTCTGCTTGAGCCGAAGGTCTTTCGGAAACAGCCTCTCTACCCCATCGGGGTAGAGGTAAGGTCTGCGTACACACTACCCTCCCCAGAACCCACTTGTGGGACTATACTGGGTTGTCGTCGTCGTTGTTGTTGTTTAAAAGATATCAAATTGCTGTTTTTCATTTATTTATAAGGTATACTACTTTATTTTTAAAAAATAGTACCAAGAATGTACCAAAGAGTTTACAAGGGATCCAGACTTAAACAGCAGCTATACAGACTCCAGCAGGTCCATGAAACCAGAAATGCTAATGACAGAATCCTCTAAGCCGACAAAACATATTCTAAAATCATCTAAACTTTAACAAAGCATTCAACTCTTCTGTTCCTTCAAAGCATCTTTTGTTCCTTTTGAGCCACACAGTCCAGATAATGCATAATGGTAGTAATTTCCATATCTTCTTCAGTCTGCTCTTCATACTTTGTCCTCGCCAACAAATAAGTACATCTATGAAGCTTTGCTGCATCGCCTATTTAACACCAATAATATCCAGAAACATGGTCCATATCAACCATGTATGATTACAATGCAGCAGAAAAATGTTGTTTAATCTTACATAAGACCAGCTTTTCCTTGAGACAAACTAGGTATTTGTACACAAAATAGACGGGTATTGAAAGGGCATGAGAAGCATTGAAAAACTACCAGGCAAATATTGGAAGCACAACGAATACAAACAAGTTCTTTGCCAGAAATTCAAATACGAGGAAACCTCAAAGAATGAACACACTGAACACCTAGAATAGGTCGCTCAAAAGCTAACACAAAACTTCATTTTTCGTAGCAGCTTTCTATGACAGATTCTCCATTATACGTTTGCCTCGACACCTGCCTCCAATTCTGCTTAATGATGCTATTGCAAGCGACTCTGTCATCGCAAGCGCTTGCGTTCTTATGTATAAAGCTGATCATTCTCTTTCATAGCACAGGAGTTTAGACACTTAATCAGAATCAAGACTATACAAGCAGTCAATGTCATAAACATAAGAGATGGTGCAATAATTAAGGATTCCATGACGCAACTAAGATCTGAGACCTACTAAGTAAGACACATGCATACATTTCGTTTGCATTCATTAGATGGTTACCTTTAGGACCTGAAAACCACAACACTACAGTTCATCTATAAGTGAAATTTGGTTGGAGAGATCCCTTCACACTTCAACCAGCTTCGATTGTTATCCATCCTGCCACTAGGAATCCTTCAGCTTCTAGAGTAAAGGTCACCTAACTTGAAAATGTGCAGAGTGGTATTGCCTAGGAAATCCACATTCCTATAGGAATTGGAGAAGACTCAGAAATAATGAGAGCAATATTTGAAAAGAAAGCAGGGATTGGCAAATATGTTAAGGTACTTCCAATTAGGAGATTCCTGTCATGCTCAAACCTTAATTACTTGCTGCATTGGAAATTGTCAGACAACTAAACAAGTTGTTTTGACCTTGATGACATTCATCTCCTTTCCATTTTATCCTTCCGAACAATGCATTTTCTAATTTGGAAAAGCAAAAGCAAAGATTAATCATGTACATGCTCAAGCTACAGTATCAGGCATCACAGAGAAAATCTTTCATTGAATACGGTAAAAATTTTGACATTTCCTTACCAGAATTACCAGCTATACAACTTCAAATATTCTCTGCCTTAAAGACTGAAACAACTCATACACGTACATAAATTCTCTCAGGAGGCGCATTTAAAGCAGTTTGTGTGGTGGCTATGTGTGCATGAAACTAACCATGCTATTCTAGAAGTCCTCTCTACTCCAGCATGTGCTTTTACAGCTCTGTGTGCTTGTAAACGAAGAAATTCTAGATTACATGTTTCAGGTTGGATCAGGGGGGAAAGGTGTTGCAGGTAGGTGGACAATGCCAGGTTTATGTCTGGCTCCTTCAGACATTGGGATTGCTCTACAAAGTTTACCAGAAAATGGAAGCTCCAGACTCTCATTTCATTATGAGTCAAGAAACAAAAGTTCAGTAAACTTCTCCTCCAGGAGATAGATCCCTCCTTGTACTTACATGCTACTTAGTTTGGCTCTCTAAAAGATTGTTACCATATTACAACTCACATCATACATCAGGACAGGGCATGGTCCATCTTTATTAACCTGGACAATGAAAGAGCTCCATAGCTTGTTTTGGGTGGATAGATGTAAATGGTGTCTGTTTAACTCAAGATAATTTGATGAAGAGAGGTTTTTCAATTCAGTAATAGATGTTACCTATGCCAAAGAAACATGAACCTTGCAAATTGACTAGCATCAGATTAAGTTAATTTAGGATAAACAATCAAGAAAAGGAGAAAGAAGTAAGATGGACTGGAAAAGAAACTGGCTAGAAATCAAATTGCTTTGGACATCAAGTTATATGTTGGAGCATAAACAGAAACCTAGAGTTTAATTTAAAAGAAATAGAAAATAAGCCAACATCAGGCTGCTTACACTATGCTACATGATCCACAATAAGTTTAGAGACCTAAAGTGGAGGCCAAGCATGTTGCATCAACATCAGGGGTGAACCAAATAGGAGCTGGTAGAATCCTCTGTATCTTGTCTACATCGACAGGGTAGTAACAGGATAAAAAGCTTCCTTCTTTACAGTCATAAATCCCCAAATCATGACCTCCACAATTAGGCTCCTCCCTAAATATGTAAGCATAGGTTAGATCATCTGTAAAGTAAATAGAATTGGGCCTCAATTCCGGGAACATGGTGGTCGAGAGAGCAAAGCCGGGATTGGAACCAATGAAGAATGCACGATTGCCAAGGCTGCTTGGCAAGTATTGAAGCTCCACATGATCATGGTCTATAAAATCAAGCTTGAAAACATCAAAAGTTTGAGTCTTGTAGGGATATTCGCGCTCAGCGTTGTCCACAGGCAATATCAGAGTCCCATCTTGGGCAATGCCATGTGCTATGTAGCGTGTAAGGATAAAAAGCTCCTGGCTTTGGTGGTCATAGACCAAGTAATCAGTGTCCCAACAGTAGCATGACTTGCACTCTAGCTCAGTATCATCCGCAGCAGAAGAGGGCCAATCATCACTGCAGCCTATATCTTCAATCTGAATGAGAAACCTCTTAATTGGATCATTGTGGAGATCCCAAGCTTCAAGCTCCTTATCTTGGGTGAGAGCAAAAAATAGTTTCTTTCCACTGTGGAACACAATTTGAGTGTACTCGCGTAAGGGACCGTCGAGTGCAGTCCACGAATTGGCTTCAGCTATGCCAGGCCTCCTGCAAAATGCGAGTCGCTGGTGGGGCCCGTAAATGACCAACGCTATGCAGTCCTCATCCATAGGATCAGGGGATGAAAGGATCATCTTTTCGACAATGTATGAAGACATACGTTGCGGGGTTAAGGGAATAGATTGGTGGTTAAGAAAGCATTCGACTCTGACACTGTTCCGAATAACGCCGTTAACACAGGGGAAACTTTCAATGGATGGAAGCTGGATAGTCTTACCAGAAAGTGGGTTAAACATGAAGAGAAGACAATCTTTAGGCTGTATACAAACAAGCCATCCCTTGGATAATGAACCCAAGCAAACGGAATCAATATCAGGCATCATCACTTGCTGCTCATGTTGTACTTGTATGACATCCCCTTCTGCCAGTCTGTAGAATTTGAAGACGGTGCTGTCCTCTTTAAACTCCGGCAGTAGCATCAACCAAGGAGCCACACATCTGCTCACCACAGGACCACTACAACTATTATGGTCGGCATCAATCAGTTCACTAATTTGCCCTCTCATTATTTCCTTTGGAACAGAAGTTCTGACCACCAAGGAAGAGCTAGCCATGATTGAATTCTTTGAGCAAGACACAAGAACCTCCCAAACGTATTTATAGATCAAGAATCTAAGGTCTACTGGTTTGCTTTTAAATACAGTAATCCAAAGTTTGCTAGGTTTCGGCTTGCTTTTCTGTTCTGCTAGGTTTCGGCTTGTTTCTACTTTCTGGAGGATTAAGCTCAAGCACTTCTGTTCTGTCGGCTCTCACTTTTACGGAAAAATGTGTTCAAGGGCCGGGCCGGATTGACCATAAAAGAATTCCATTTTTGTTTTCGAAAATTTACTTTTTTTGGTTTCACTTCAAGTTGAATTTTAGAATTTTTCAGAAATTTAAAAATTTTCAAAAAATTATTTTTTAAAATCTTCACTTTAAATCACTTAGTATACGTTTGGACATAAAAATTATAATTTTTTAGAAAAAATTATATTTGAAGATAAGTTAAAAAAATTTTAGAATTTGAAATTATGTTTGGACATACATTTAACTTGAAAAAATGTTGCAATTTTGTGAGTGGGGAAATATTTTTTGAAAATTTGGAAAAAGGCTTTTTGAAAACTCTTGTAAACTTTCATGGATAAACATATTTTTGAAAAAAAAGAAAAAAAAGAAAAAAAAATATTATGAAAAAACGGGTACTTAAAATAATTTAAAAATATATTCAAATTATATTCGTGTCCAAACATTACTATATTTTTTAAATATCGTTTTCGCTTGAAAATTTTTTTGTTTAATTATTTTTCGAATTTTCACAATTCTTATATCCAAACGACGAAAGGCCGGTTAATCAAGGGTGTTCGGGGGCCAAATTAAAAATAAGAAAATGTTGGAGTAAAACTTAAAAAACTAAAACATAAGTAAACCCATCACCCAAAATAGTTCCCCACCTATCCCATTCTCTATTTTCTCTTTCTTCATTTTTCAGAATCTTCCTCCCCCTTTCCCTCAAACTCAACCTCCAAAATCAGTTATTTCACGATTTGGGGCTCCAAAAATCGGCTCTATTTCTACTCAATTTCGTTCAAACTTTCTAAATTCCATCATCAAGGTAATTTTTTTAATTTTTCTACCCCATTGATGAGCCCTAAACTTGTTATTTCGACTTCTATAGATTCTTTTATTTTTCTTGGTGTTTTTGTATCTTCGTGTCGTTGTGTAGTTTTCGTGCCTAAATTTTATAGTTGTCGTGTAGTTGATATTTTTGACCGAAGATTTGGTACTTTTATGTTGTTGATGTGGTTGTTCCACAGACCTAAAAATTTAGTAGTTGTGATATTAAAATGACTATATTGCTCTATTTATGGGTCTGTGGAACGATTTTTTGCCAATTTGTTTCAAACATCTCGTTTGAATGTTTGAAACATCTTAAGAGATCGTTAAACATTTGTGTTGTTATTGTTATTGTTATTGTTATATGTTGTGCAATTATTGTAATATTTTTCTGAGTTTGGTTAGTGGCATTTTGCGCTGATATTTCAAACATCTCATTAGAGTATTTGAAACATCTTAAATATGGTTGAAATATCCTTCTTGTAAACAACTCATTGATTGTAAAATATCTTCAGAGATGTTTCAAACATCTCATTAGATGTTTGAAGCTGCATATAAGATGTTTGAAATAACTGTAAAGATGTTTAACAATCCAAAAGACGTTTCACCAAAGAATACCTGATTATTTATAGCGTTAATTTTTTATATGTTAGGAGTAAATTATTTGTTTACTTGTTGATGGTTGTTACTTGTTTGAGTGTGTAGATAAGATGACAAAGGAACGTGTGTCAAAGAGAGGAGAAATGGCTAAAAGGAAGAAGTGGCTCTCCTTCTAAAAGAACTAGCAAAAAAATTAGGACATCATAGGAAAATGAGATACAACAATCAATTCTCATTGTAGCTGAAGTGGAAGTTACACCTCTTCAGGCGGTAGTAGTAATAGGAGAAGGATAGAATAATCAGGTAGGAGGAGACACTGCTACTGAAGTAGTAAAGGAGAGAATGCTGGAGAAGAGGAAAAAGAGAAAGAAAAAGATAATGAAAAAGAAAAAGAAGAGGAAAGAAGAGGATAAGGAGAGAGAAAAAGAAGAGGATAAGGAGAAAAGAAAATAGAGAATGAAATAGAAGAGGAGACAGAAGTTGATGATGAAAAATCAAAAGAGGAGACAACAGCCGTTGAAGGATAAGAAAGACAAGGGGAGATAAATGTTGATGATGAAAATCATAAGAGGAAATAGTAACTGTTGAAGGAGAAGAAATAGAAGAGGAGACCTTCGGAGATGAATATTTTATGTTGAAACTAAGAGAAGAAGAAGCTTCAAGAGAAGAAGAAAAAGAGGCAGAGACAAAAAGAAGAAAAAAGAAAAAGAATGACAATGCACCTTCTCAATCTGTTAAGGTAAGCTCAATATGTTAAAACATCTCTCTGGATGTTTGAAATATCTCTCTGGATGTTTGAAATTCTCCCTGGAAGTTTAAAACATCTAGTTGGATGTTTAAATTATCTATGTGGATGTTTGAAACATTTCATAGGATGTTTCACTAAAAAAAGTTGGAAAGAGATTTTAATAATTATTAAATTCATTATTCTTGTTCCTATTATTAATCAACATTTTTAAATCATGTAAAGATTGAGATGCTTAAAGATGAGTTTGATAGTTGCGAGGTTGAAATCTTAAGGCTTTGGCCGGAACTTCCACCGTTCAAGTTCAAGATATTTTTGGATGATAATGAGACCTTCAGTAAGAAGATCATAGTAAGATTCTCATTAGGATTAGCAGGTATGGGTAAGTTCAGAAAGTTGTAGCAGGATGAGGGCCTCGAAAATAAGTTTAGGACTAGACCTTTCAAGAACTTTTAGATTTGTCTCAGGAGACACTATTTAAGGCATCTATATTGCAGTAGAGTATTGTGGGAGAAGACCCAAGATTTATGGGTTAATTATAAAAGATTACCAGTCCGCTTCGACCATTGTGAGTTTGCCATAACGACTGAACTCAACTGTAGACATTCTTATACTAATTTGAAGATAAAAGTACTTTCTTGATGGTGGAAATTTATGAAAACTTATACCAAAGGAAAGATATCTTTGACTGATAAAGTAGTGTTTGACTTAATCAAATCCAAATCCAAAAAAAATTAAAAACATAAATATGAACTATGCTTGATTTGGTTAGTTCACTGCATTTTGTTGGCAAAGGATATGAACTGTGGTGTGTCTGAAGATACAGTCAGACTGGCCTCGACAAAAGAGGCTTTCTACATTTATCCATGGGGCTAAAATATTTTTCATTTGACTTTTCATTATATTATGAAAGATAAGAAAGAGCGTCAATAATCAAAGAGTGACTCTTATTAACCTCTATGGATTTTCTTGGACTTTCATGGTAACTAGATAAATCTTGTTTATTATTTTTACTTTTATGTTATTTATATAACCTTCTATTTACTGTTTGATCACACAATATAGGCTTTGGGCGTTTGAAGCCTTACCTCAATTACGGCCAAAAGATTATCCAAAAGAGAGAACCTTGCCGAGGATGAAGAGGTGGTTATTTGAAAAAGTAGAAAATGACAGGCCCAATCCAGTTCAGATCAAAGATGATCCGGTACGGCTCATTCTGGTGGATGTTTCAAAGATGATTGAAACATCTTTCAAACATCATGTAAATACTTGAAACATTTTGTAGAAAGTGTTTTAAACATCTATAGGATGTTTCAAGCATGCCTTTAATATCTATGCTTATAAATCTTTTTGTTCCCTTCCCAAGTGGTGCGCCCTTTTCTTTACCCTACAGAGGCTAAAAAGAGGGAGGCTTACATCTAAAATTTTATTATTTTACCAGATAAAGAGACATGATAATAGATAGCCTAAATAAAGGGTTGGATGTAGTGACAGTCTTAAGACATTGGTGTCCTTAAAATAGAGAAAGGTAGTTTGCAAACCCCACAAATTAGAGATAGCCATGTGGTTAAAGGAGATGATGATACAAGAGAAATATTTGTTGGCGGAGATGGTAGAATAAGAGGAGAAGCTATTTGTGATGATGATGGTGATGGTACAACAGAAATATAACCAAGAAAGACGTAAGATGGACTGGAAAAGAAACTGGCTATAAATCAAATTGCTTCGGACATCAAGTTAGATGTTGGAGATACATAATCAGAAACCTAGAGTTTAATTTAAAAGAAATACAAAATGAGCCAACATCAGGCTGCTTACACTATGCTACATGATCCACAATAAGTTTAGAGACCTAAAGTGGAGGCCAAGCATGTTGCATCAACATTAAGGGTGAACCAAATAGGAGCTGGTAGAATCCCCTGCATCTTGTCTACATCGGCAGGGTAGTAACAGCATAAAAAGCTTCCTTTTTTATAGTCATAAATCCCCAAATCATGACCTCCACAATTAGGCTCCTCCCTAAATATGTAAGCATAAGTTAGATCATCTGTAAAGTAAATAGAATTGGGCCTCAATTCCGGGAACATGGTGGTCGAGAGAGCAAAGCCGGGATTGGAGCCCATGAAGAATGCACTATTGGCAAGGTTACCCTGCAAGTATTGAAGCTCCACTTGATCATGGCCTATAAAATCAAGCTTGAAAACATCAAAAGTTTGAGTCTTATAAGGATATTCACGCTCAGCATTGTCTACAGGCAATATCAGAGTCCAGGACTCTTGGGCAATTCCATGTGCTATGTAGCGTGTAACAATAAAAAGCTCCTGGCGTTGGTGGTCATATACCAAGTAATCAGTGTCCCAACAGTA
Source organism: Nicotiana otophora (assembly GCA_000715115.1). Classification (NCBI taxonomy): domain Eukaryota; kingdom Viridiplantae; phylum Streptophyta; class Magnoliopsida; order Solanales; family Solanaceae; genus Nicotiana; species Nicotiana otophora. Next base: position 99,551 of record AWOL01S0032270.1, read on the forward strand.
GCATGACTTGCACTCTAGCTCAGTTTCATCCGCAGAAGAACAGGGCCAATCATCACTGCAGCCTATATCTTCAATCCGAATGAGAAACCTCTTAGTTGGATCATTGTGGAGATCCCTAGCTTCAAGCTCCTTATCTTGGGTGAGAGCAAAAAATAGTTTCTTTCCACTGTGGAGCACAATTTGAGTATACTCGTGTAAGGGACCATCGAGTGCAGTCCACGGATTGGCTTCAGCTATGGCAGGCCTCCTGCAGAATACGAGTCGCTGGTGGGGCCCGTAAATGACCAATGATACGCAGTCCTCATCCATAGGATCAGGCGATGAAAGGATCATATTTTTGACAATGTATGCAGTGTTGCGCAAGCCAAATGTATATAGTGTGAATGAGTCATAACTACTATACCAAAAATTATGACAACCACTAAATAATAAACAAGACAATAAGACAACAATAAAAGAACATCATAATTTACGAGGTTCGGCCAATTTTGCCTACTTCCTCGGACACAATCAATATTTTATTCCACTCCAAAATTACAAGTGAAATAATACTAAAGAGAGAAGATACAAATGCCTTAAGAAGATAAAAAAGGCAAATGAGAGGTGTGTTTGAATCCTAAACATTAGGCCTCCTTTTATAGGGTGAAATTCCCATTCAAAATTGTCATCCACCGATGTGGGACTTTTGACAATTTCAACAAATCTCTACCTTGGCAAAATTCCACATCTTTAATTTTCTCTCAATAACAAATTTTGGTTGTGTCTTCATCTTCAATCTTTAGTGTTCAACAATGTTGATCAAATCCAAACAATGTTGAAACTTGACCGCAGTCACCACTTTTGTCAGCATATCAGCAGGGTTCTCCGTAGTATGAATTTTCTTCACCGTGACTCCACCTTCTTCTATGATTTCTCGTACAAAATGATACCGAACATCAATGTGCTTCGTCCTTGCATGATAAACTTGGTTCTTCGCTAATTGAATAGCACTTTGACTATCACAAAAAATTGTAATATTTTTTTGTTCAATACCAAGCTCCTTTAGCAACCCCTGAAGCCAAATTGCCTCCTTTACAGCCTCTGTAATAGCCATGTACTCTGCCTCTGTTGTAGACAAAGCAACTGTTGACTGCAAAGTAGACTTCCAACTAACTGGTGCCTTTGCAAAAGTAAACACATAACCAGTAGTTGACCTTCGTTTGTCCAGATCACCCGCAAAATCTGAGTCACAATATCCAACTACAGACCGATTGCCTTCCTGCTCAAAAACTAACCCAACATCTACAGTACTATGAATATACCGTAGAATCCATTTCACAGCTTGCCAATGCTCCTTTCCTGGATTATGCATATATCTGCTAATAACTCCAACGGCTTGTGAAATGTCAGGTCTCGTACAAACCATTGCATACATCAAGCTACCAACAGCATTTGCGTATGGTACCCTTGACATATACTCCTGTTCAGTTTCATCCCTTGGCGACATAGTAGTACTTAGCTTAAAATGGGGAGCAAGTGGCGTACTAATTGGCTTAGTCTTCTTATCTATGCCAAAACGCTGTAGTACTCTCTTCAAATATTCTTTCTGAGATAAACAGAGTTTCTTTGAACGTCTATCTCTTATTATCTCCATGCCAAGAATTTTCTTTGCCTCACCCAGATCCTTCATCTCGAACTCCTCCTT
>AWOL01S0032274.1:7860-60718 GCA_000715115.1 Nicotiana otophora
AACTCTTTTAAATGGAGGTTTTATTTTAAATAACCTTGGAATTATCTTTGAAATGAAATATCGGTTTGTTTTGGAAATGAGTCGGCTTGCCTAGTTCCACGATAGGTGCCATCACGACAGGGTTAGTTTTGGGTCGTGACAGGATTGTACCTGTTGAGCTTGTCACTACTTTCAGCCCAAAGGTTAGTTTTGTTACTTATTGTGTACATGGGGTCGGTTGTACTCATACTACACTTCTGCACCTTGCGTGCAGATTTCTGATGCTGATGTAGCTGCGCACGATGAGAGCTGGATCTAAAGATGTACATGTGTTCCAGTCATTGCTGCCGCGTGTTCATGGTAGCTTTAGAATTTTTAATCTGTTCATGTATACTTTAGACATATGACATATTATTATTTTACACCAGCTTTGTAAATTCTAATCTTAGAAGTTCATGATTTGTACTTCTAGTCCTTATGTAATGACTCGATCAGTCGTTTTGAGAGTTGTAGCTCCGTTCCCCCATTTACTACTCATTTTGTACTTTATAGCTATTATGTAACTTACCGGGGTAGTCAGTTCGGGTCCGGCGAGGTTTCAGAATAAATTGAGATAGTTAGTCTCAAGGATGAAAACTTAAGTTGAAAACTATTGACCGGATGTTGACTTATGTGTAAACGATCCCAGAATAGAGTTTTGGTGATTCTAACAGCTCCGTATGTTAATTTTGGACTTAGGAGCATGTTCAGAAAGTTATTTGGAAGTCCGTAGTTAAATTAGGCTTGAAATGGCTAAAATAGAAATTTAAGCTTGGAAGTTTGACCGGGGAGTTGACTCTTTGATATCGGGGTCGGAATCCAGTTTTGAAAGTTTTCATATGTCCATTATGTCATTTATTATTTGTGTGCTAAATTTGAGGTCAATCGGACTTGATTTGATAGGTTTCGACATCGAATGTAAAAGTTGGAATTTCTAAGTTTCATTAAGCTTGAATTGGAGCATGATTCGTGGTTTTAGCGTTGTTTGATGTGATTTGAGGTTTCAACTAAGTTCGTATAATATTTTAGGACTTGTTTGTGTATTTGGTTGAGGTCCCCGGGGCCTCATATGAGTTTCGGATGGTTAACAGATCAAATTTGAACTTAGAACAATCAAAACTTGTTTTTGCCTACTGATACAATCGCACATGCGAAATTTGGCTCGCAGGTGCGAGCTCGCAGAAGCGACGCAATGGTCACAGATGTGGCCTTGGCTAAGGAGACCTTGGACCGCAGAAGCGGATGCTTCTTCGCAGAAGCGAGTCCGCAAAAGCGGACTCCTTGTCCGCAGAAGCGAAGGCTGTCGTAGAATTAGGAGATTTACCGCAAAAGCGGAACTGCATATGCAGTTAAAAATTCCGCAGAAGCGAAACCTTTGGGCAGTGTACAAAAACAGAGGGTTCCGAGTTTTTGTCATTTTACATTTCCAACACGGATTTGGGGCGAATTTTAGAGAGAATTCACGGGAAAACTTGAGGTATGTCACTTGTGATCATTGTTTGTCAATAATATTGGATTATCACTGAGTATTGCGACTAGATTACATGTTTGTGAGGTGAAATTAGAGGATTTGAGCCTAGGGATTTCAAAATAAAAATTTGAGATTTGGAGGTCGAGTTGATGTCGAAATTTGGTAAATTTGGTATGGTTGGACTAGTGGTTGAATGGGCCTTCATATTTTGTAACCTTTGTCAGGTTCCGAGACTTGGGCCCCACGAGCAGTGTTTGAGTTAAATTTAGGGTTTTTGTTGAAACATTTGTATTTACATATGAAAATAATTCCTATAATTTGTATTGACTGAATCGAATTAATTGTGACTATATTCGAGCCGATCGGAGTCCGAAAATCGAGGGAAATGCATTCTTATTTACTGATTGAGCTTGGCTTGAGGTAAGTGACTTGTCTAACCCTGTATGGGGGAAATCCCCTTAGGATTTGAAACTGTTGTAACATTTTGTGATATGTGAGCGCCGTGTACGCGAGGCGATGAGTGTGTACATGGGCTAAATTTGGAAATACCGGTTCTTGATGAGTAGTCTTCTTTTAAATTCTTTAACTCAGCTGCCTTAGCATATGTAGTGATCATGTTTAGCCTAGTATCACATGTCTACGTGCCCTAAGTCTTATGTGCAATATGTGCAACATGCTTAGCTGAATTACCTGCTTTCATTGATTTGATTTAAATCTTTAACTGTACGATTTCTTGCTGAAAAGTTGTTATTACTCCGACTACTTGCTGCATATTTACTTTTGGACTACGAGGCGGTTACTCAGGAGATCCCCATATACTGCATATTCACTTTTGGGACTACGAGGCAGTTTCTCGGGAGATCCCCATATACTGCATATTTACTTTTAGGACTACGAGATGGTTCCTCGAGAGATTCCCCTGTACTGCATATTTACTTATGGGACTACGAGGCGGTTCCTCGGGAGATCCCCATGTACTGTCGATTTACTTTTGGGACTATGAGGTGGTATCTCAGGAGCGCCCCTACTGTTTACCACTAATTGTTGTGTTGTTATCTTTCTGTAAATTTCGTTTATTTCTCAATTACTTCATTACACTATTATAAATTTCTGCCTTATTTATTATTATTTCTAGTAGGGCCTGACCTGACCTCGTCATTACTCTACCGAGGTTAGGCTTGGCACTTACTGGGTACCACTGTAGTGTACTCATACTACGCTTCTGCACATCTTTTTGTGCAGATCCAGGTTATTTCTATTAGACCAGGTATCAGTGAACTAGCTGTACACGGAGACTTCAAGGTACATCTGCCAACGTCCGCAGACCTCGGAGTCCCCCCTCTATCCTTATTATGTTGTCTTCCTGGTTTCTCTTTAGACTCTAATGTATTGAGACACTCAAAATACATTCTTAGAATTGTGACCTATTTCTATCGGGTTTTGGGAGTTGAAATTATTGGATTGTGGTTTTATATTTATTTCATATGTTGAGAATTTGGCTTCAGTTTTATTTTATGTATTTCCGCAAAAAATGTTAGGCTTACCTAGTCTTTGAGATTAGGTACCATCATGACATCATACAGAGGGTGAATTTTGGGCTGTGACAAGTTAGTATCATAGCTCTAGGTTCATAGGTGTTATGAGTCACATGCAGGTTTAGTAGAGTCTCGCGGATCGGTACGGAGACGTCTGTACTTATCTTCAGGAGGCTATGGAACTGTTAAGAAAATGTTCACTTCTTTCACTTCTTATCATACGCATTTGTTGACTTCAAAATTTTAAACCCTTGTCATTCTATTCTTTCACAGATGGTGAGGACACGCACAACTGGATCCGATGATCAGACAGCCACGCCCCCTGTTGGAGCCGTAATAGGCTGGGCCCGGGGCAAAAGCCGAGAAAGACCACGTGGTGTAGACAGAGCACATGCATGAGCTGCTGCAGCAGAGCCACTAGTAGCTCCAGTTGGAGAGCAGGCACCTGAGATGCCTATTACTACCCCTGTACTTCAGGAGACTCTTGCCCAGGTTTTGAGCATGTTTGGCACTCTTGCTCAGGCAGGGTTGATTCCACTTGCTCCTGCCACATATCAGGCTAGGGGAGGAGCACAAACTCCCGCCGCCCGTACCCTAGAGCCACGGGCATAGGTTGATAATGCCCCGGAGGTTATACCAGTCCAGCCAGTTGTCCCAGTTCAGCTCGAGGTTAGGGCAGCAATTTTGGAGGGGGAACAGATCATGCTCGAGAGGTACAAGAAGTACCACCCTCCCACTTTTATCGGTTTGGCTTCAGAGGATGCTCAGGGATTTCTTGAAGAACATCACCACATCTTCCGTACTATGAGTATTGTGGATCCTAGTGGGGTTTCTTTCATAGAATTCCCGCTTGGAGGAGCGGCCTACCAGTGGTGGCGGGCATACGAGTTGTATAGTCCGACTGAGGCAGCTTCACTCACTTGGAATTAGTTTTCAGATATGTTCTTGAGGGAATATGATCCTTAGAGTCTTAGAGATACATGGCACGCAAAGTTTGAGCAGTTGCGCCAGGGTTCTATGACTATGTCAAAGTATGCGGTGCGATTTAGTAATTTGTCTAGGCATGCACCAGCCTTGGTTACTATTGTTTGAGAGCGCGTTCGTTGATATATTGAGGGGCTCCACCCTAGTATCAGATTTATTATGGCCCGAGAGTTGGAGATGGACATCGCATACTAGTAGGTGGTGTCAATTGCTAGGAGATTGGAGGGTATGCAGATATGTGAGAGAAAAGAGAGAGAAGCTAAGAGACCTCGAGATTCTGGCCCGTATAACAGTTCTCGTGCCCTAACTATAGCTCGCTAGGGTAGGGGTTATGGGAGTGGCCCTGTTCATTCAGCATTTTCAGCTTCCAGCGGTACTCTAGCCACTCCTAGGCCCCAGGATCCCTATTATGCACCGCTAGTATCTAGTGTACCTCCTTTACGAGGTCCTTCCAGTGGTCAGTCCAGTTAATCAGGCCCGAGCCAGTCACAGTGGCCATGTGCTCTGAGAGATTGTTTTGAGTGTGGTGACACTCGTCATATAGTGAGGGATTGCCCCAGACTTAGTAGGGGTGCGCCTCCAAAGATCTCTCTGGCCCCACCTATTCCACAGGGCCCTCAGGCTTCTCAGGCCATGATTACTGCACCAGTTGCCACTGTACCAGCACAACCAGCTAGAGGTGGAGGTCGAACAGGTAAAGGTCGCCCTAGAGAGGGAGGCCACGCCAAATATTATGCCCTTCCTGCTAGGAAGGAGGCAGTTGCATCCGATTCTGTTATCACAGGTATTGTTCCGGTCTGTCATAGAGATGCATCAGTCTTATTGGATCTAGGCTCTACTTATTCTTATGTGTCATCTTATTTTTTCCCGTATTTGGGCTTATCCCGTGATTCTTTGAGTTATTCTGTTTATGTATCTACACCCGTGGGTGATTCTATTATTGTTGACTGCGTGTATCGATCGTGTTGGATTGTTATCAGTGGTTGTGAGACCGGATATGATTTAGTATTGCTCAGTATAGTGGATTTCGATATTATTTTAGGCATAGACTGGTTGTCGCCCTATCACGCTATCCTTAATTGTTATGCCAAGAAGGTGACGTTGGCTATGCCAGGTCTACCGCGTCTAGAATGTAGAGGTCCTTGGATTATGTTCCTAGCAGAGTTGTTTCATTCTTAAGGCTCAACGAATGGTTGAGAAGGGGTATGATACGTATCTGGCCTATGTGAGAGATGTTAGTGTTGCTACTCCTACCGTGGGGTTAGTTCTGGTAGTAAGGGATTTTCGCGATGTATTTCTAACGGATCTTCTGGGTATGCCACCCAACAGGGATATTGACTTTGGCATTGATTTGTTACCAGGAACGCAACCCATTTCTATTCCACCATAACGTATGGCCCTAGCATAATTGAAAGAATGAAAAGAGCAATTACAGGAACTGCTTGATAAGGGTTTTGTTCACCCCAGTGTATCGCCTTGGGGTGCTCCTGTCTTATTTGTTAAGAAGAATGATGGTTCTATGAGGATGTGTATTGATTACCGCTAGTTAAAGAAGGTTATAGTAAAGAACAGGTACCTATTGCCACATATTGATGACCTATTTGATCAACTTCAGGGTGCCAGAGTGTTCTCTAAAGTTTACTTGCGTTCAGGCTATTATCAGTTGAAGATTCGGGAGCCAGATATCCCGAAGACTCCTTTCAGGACTCGGTATAGTCATTATGAGTTCCTTGTAATGTCATTTGGGCTGACCAATGCCCCAACAACATTTATGCATTTGATGAACAGTGTATTTCAGCCCTATCTTGACTCCTTCATCATTGTGTTTATTGACGACATTCTGGTGTATTACCGGAGTTCGGAGGATCATGAACAACACCTGAGGACTGTGCTTCAGACTTTGAGAGAAAAGAAGTTATATGCAAAATTTTCAAAGTGTGAATTCTAGCTTGATTTAGTGGGAATTTTGGGTCATATAGTTTCGTGCGAGGGGATCAAGGTAGATCCGAAGAATATTGAGGCAGTGCAGAGTTGGTCCACACCATCCTCAACTATGGAGATCCGGAGTTTTCTTGGCTTGGAGGGGTATTATCGCCGATTTGTAGAGGGTTTCACTTCTATTGCCACTCTTATGACCAGATTGACCCAGAAGGGTGCTCCGTTCCTGTGGACCAATGAGTATGAGGAGGTCTTTCAATAGCTCAAGACTGCTTTGACTACAGCCCCAGTATTGGTGTTGCCTACCGATTCGGGATCTTATACAGTATATTGTGATGCGTCACGTATTGGTCTCGGCGCAGTGTTGATGCAAGACGGTAGGGTGATTGCCTATGTGTCCACACAATTAAAGGTACATGAGAAGAATTATCCTGTCTATGACCTTGAGTTAGCAGCTATTGTTTATGCCTTGAAGATTTGGCGACATTATTTGTTTGGTGTCCATTGTGAGGTTTACACCGATCACCGGAGTCAACATCATCTGTTTAAACAAAAGGATCTTAATTTGCGGTAGCGGAGGTGGTTGAAGTTTCTTAAGGATTATGATATCACCATTCTCTATCATCCCAGAAAGGCCAATGTGGTGGCCGATGCCTTGAGTCGTAAAGCAGAGAGTTTGGGTAGCTTAGCATACTTACCGGTAGCAGAGAGGCCTTTAGCCTTGGGTGTTCAGGCCTTGGCCAACCAGTTTGTCAGATTGGATATTTTCGAGCCGAGTCAAGTTTTGGCTTGTGTGGTTTTTCAGTCTTCACTTTATGATCGTATCAGAGAATGTTAGTATGGTGACCCCCATCTGCTTGTCCTTAAGGACATAGTTCAGCACGGTGATGCCAAGGAAGTTACTATTGGAGATGACGGTGTATTATGAATGCAAGGCATGCTATGTGTGCCCAATGCAGATGGTTTGCGTGAGTTGATTCTCCAGGAGGCTCACAGTTCGCGGTACTCCATTCATCCGGGTACTACAAAGATATATCAGGACTTAAGACAACACTATTGGTGGAGGCGGATAAAGAAAGACATAGTGGAATATGTAGCTCGGTGCCTAAATTACCAACATGTGAAGTATGAGCATCAACGACCGGGTGGATTGCTTCAGAAGTTAGAGATTCTAGAATGGAAATGGGAGCGGATCACTATGGATTTTGTTGTTGGACTCCCACGGACTCAGAGGAAGTTCGATGCAGTTTGGGTGATTGTGGATAGATTGACCAAGTCAGCTCTTTTCATTCTTGTGGTTACTACTTACTCTTCGGAGCAGCTGACTCAGGTTTACATTCGCGAGATTGTTAGGTTTTATAGCGTACTGGTATCCATCATCTCTGACGGGGATACACAGTTTACATCACGGTTTTGAAGAGCCGTACAATGTGAGTTAGGTACTTGTGTAGTGTTTAGTATAGTATTTCACCCTCAGACAGACGGACAATCCGAGCACACTATTCATTTATTGGAGGATATGCTACATGCGTGTGTGATGGATTTGGGGGGTGCTTGGGATCAATTCTTGCCACTTGAAGAGTTTTCTTACAACAACAGCTACCAGTCAAGCATTCGGATGGCTCCGTATGAGGCCTTATATGGGAGGCAGTGCCGGTCTCCAGTGGGTTGGTTTGAGCTGGGAGAGGCTAGGCTATTGGGTACAGACCTGGTTCAGGATGCTTTGGAAAAGGTTAAATTGATACTTGATCGACTTCGTATAGCCTTATCTAGACAGAAGAGTTATGCAGATTGGAAGGTTCGTGATGTCGCATTTATAGTTGGTGAGCGGGTCTTGCTCTGGGTTTCACCCATGAAGGGTGTTATAAGGTTCGGGAAGAAGGGCAAGTTGAGCCCTAGGTATATTGGGCCTTTTGAGATTCTGGAAAGGAATGGAGAGGTGGTTTACAAATTTGCACTACCACCTAGTCTCATTGCAGTTCATCCAGTGTTCCCTTAGCCCATGCTCTGGAAGTATAACGACGATCCATCTCATGAGTTAGACTTCAGCTTAGTCCAGTTGGACAAGGATCTATCTTACATTGAGGAACTAGTGTCCATTTTGGACATACAAGTTAGAAAGTTAAGATCGAAGATCATTGCTTCGTAAAAGTATAGTGGAAACTTGCCGGGGTAGTCAGTTCGGGTCCGATGAGGGTTCGGAATGAATTGAGACACTTAGTCTCAAGGATGAAAACTTAAGTTGAAAATTATTGACCAGATGTTGACTTATGTGTAAATGACCACGGAATAGAGTTTTGATTATTCCAATAGCTCCATATTGTGATTTTGAACTTAGGAGCGTGTCCAGAAAATTATTTGGAAGCCCGTAGTTAAATTAGGCTTGAAATGGCTAAAATAGAAATTTAAGCTTGGAAGTTTGACCGGGGAGTTGACTTTTTGATATCTGGGTCAGAATCCAGTTTTGAAAATTTTCATAGGTTCGTTATGTCATTTATGACTTGTGTGCACAATTTAAGGTCAATCGGACTTGATTTGATAGGTTTCAACATTGAATGTAGAAGTTGGAATTTCTAAGTTTCATTAACCTTGAATTGGAGCATGATTCATGGTTTTAGCATTGTTTGATGTGATTTGAGGTTTCGACTAAGTTCGTATGATGTTTTAGCACTTGTTGGTGTATTTGGTTGAGGCCCCGGGGCCCTCGGGTGAGTTTCAGATTGTTAACGGATCAAATTTGGACTTAGAACAATTAAAACGTGTTATTGCCTACTGATGCAATCGCACCTGCGGAATTTGGGTCGTAGGTGCGAGCTCGAAGAAGCGAACCTGGCATTGCAGAAGCGGATGGTCTGCAGAAGCGAATGAGCCGTCGCAGAAGAGCGACCACAGAAGCGACGCAATGGTAGCAGATGCGGCCTGGGCTAAGGTGTCCTTGGACCGCAGAACTGGACGCTTCATCACAGAAGCGAGTCCGCAGAAGCAGACTCCTTATCTGCAGAAGCGAAGGTCGTCGCAAAAGTGGGAGATTTACCGCAAAAGAGGAACCACAGATGCGGTTAAAAATTCCGCAGAAGCGGAACCTCTGAGCAGTGTACAAAAATAGAGGGTTCCGAGTTTTTGTCATATTTGGACATTTCCAACACGGTTTTGGGGTGATTAGTAGAGAGAATTCACGGGAAAACTTGAGGTAAGTCACTTGTGATCATTGTTAGTCAAAAGTATTGGATTATCATTGAGTACTTCGACTAGATTACATGTTTTTGCGGTGAAATTAGAGGATTTGGGCCTAGGGATTTCAAAATAAGAATTTGAGATTTGGAGGTCGAGTTGATGTCGGAATTTGGTAAATTTGGTATGGTTGGACTCATGGTTGAATGGGCCTTCATATTTTGTAACTTTTGTTGGGTTCCCAGACGTGGACTCCACATGCGAATTTTGAGTTAAATTTTGGGTTTTTGTTGAAAACTCTGTATTTGCATGTGGAATTAAATCCTATAATTTTTATTGACTGAATCAAATTAATTATGACTAGATATGAGCATATCAGAGTCAAGAAATCGAGGGAAAGGCATTCTTATTGATTGATTGAGCCTGGCTTGAGGTAAGTGACTTGTCTAACAATGTGTGGGGGAAATTCCCTTAGGATTGGAAACTGTTGTAACATTTTGTGATATGTGAGCGCCGTGTACGCGAGGTAACGAGTTTGTACACGGGCTAATTTTGGAAATATCAGTTCTTGTTGAGTAGTCTTCTTTTAAATTCTTTTACTGAGCTGCCTTAGTATATGTAGGGATCGTGTTTAGCCTAGTAGCACATGTCTATGTGACCTAACTTTACATGCAATATGTGCAACATGCTTAGCTGAATTACCTGCTTTTCTTGATTTTATTTAAATCTTTAACTGTAAGATTTCTTGCTGAATATTTGTTTTTCCTCTGACTACCTGTTGCATATTTACTTTTAGGACTACGAGATAGTTCTGGGGAGATCCCCATGTACTGCATATTTATTTTTGGGACTACGAGACGGTTCTCGGAAGATACCCCTGTACTGTATATTTAGTTTTGGGACTACGAGGCGGTTCCTAGGGATATTTCCCTATACTATATATTTACTTTTAAGACTACGAGGCGCTTCCTCGGGAGATGCCCCTGTATTGTAGATTTACTTTTTGGACTACGAGGCAGTACCTCAGGAGTGCCCCTGTTGTTTACCTCTTATTGTCGTGTTGTTATCTTACTGTAAATTTTGTTTATTTCTTAGTCACTTCATTACACTATTATAAATTTCTGCCTTATTTATTATTATTTGCAATTGGGCCTGACCTAACCTCGTCATTACTCTACTGAGGTTAGGCTTGGCACTTACTGGGTACCGCTGTGGTATAGTCATACTATGCTTCTACACATCTTTTTGTGCAGATCCAGGTACTTCCTATCAAACTAGGTATCAGTGATCTAGCTGTACACAGAGATTTCAAGGTATATCTGTCAGCGTCCGCAGACCTCGGAGTCCCCCTCTATCCTTATTATGTTGTCTTTCGGATTTCTCTTTAGACTCTAATGTATTAAGACACTCAAAATAAATTCTTAGAAGCTTGTGACTTATTTCTATCGGGTTTTAGGAGTTGAAATTATTGGATTTGCAGTTTTATATTTATTTCATATGTTGAGAATTTGGCTTTAGTTTTATTTTATGTATTTCCGCAAAAATTGTTAGACTTACCTAGTCTTAGAGACTAGGTGCTATCATGACATCCTACAGAGGGTGAATTTGGGGTCGTGACACCTTGGAATGTATTAGTGTCAGTTAAATATTAATTGAATCGGATTGTTGCTATTTGGCTTACCTAGCGGGTAAGGTTAGGTACCATGACGGCTAGTTGGATTTTGGATCGTGACAAGTTGGTATTAGAGCTCTAGGTTCATAGGTCCTACAAGTCATGAGTAAGTGTTTAGTAGAGTCTTGCGAATCTGTATGATGACGTCCATACTTATCTTCGAGAGGCTACAATACATTTAGGATAAACTTCCCATCTTTCTTTCCTTATCGTGCAGAATTGATTCAGCTATAAACATAACTCTTTGAATTCCCTCTACGCATTCATATGCGCATGTGAGCGCTCGGTATCAGCCGTGCATTGCCAGCTTGTGATTCCAGGGATGATGTGCGAGATGTGATTTTTGTGTTTTGGTGATGGGCTAGTCTGGAGGACTTGAGGGCAGGGTTAGACCGGAGCCTAAGCTCGGTAGTTTCGGTTGTGAGAACTTGTGCGTTTGGACTTATGCGTCCGGTAGTGTCCCTATGAGTGGAATTTGTGCCTTGGTGAGCGGTTGAATTGACTATGTGATGATTTTGATATGACTGTGGGATGTGTTCAAATGTCTTGAATGTGATGAAAAAATAGGCTATTGGGTGCTTAGTGTCTGTCTTGATTTGACGTATAGTCTCGAGTATGAATGTGTTGAAGGATATTTCACATTGTTAAATTGTGGGACAAATTAAATTCTCATGTCTTGTTAATGAGTTTGAACTGAGAAAGATCAAGTGATTGCATAGTAATTGTGGATGCGAAATGGTATAGCAATATGCCAATTTAAGGCTAAGCAGGTGGGTTATCTCCTGTGGAGTAATCTTTGTAGGTGTGTTCCTTATAATGTTGAGTGGAGAGTTTTTTTTCTACCAACGAGGTATGTGTTGATATTTGAATTTGAATCTGGTTGAGAAAGTTGACTTGCCTGTCAAGAGAATGAATGCGAGCTTAGCGGATGATTGAGGTATTTTATGGTTGGTGTTGCATGAGTTTGAGCAGAATTTTTGTTGAACCGACTGCGGGATAATGACAATAGTAGAGTATGGGTATGCTGAGTTATCAGATGTTTTGTTATATGGCTTTGAGCCAAGTAGAGGAGTCTACTATCTACGATTTGATTGCAAGGTTATGTGTTGTATTGGTTTTGGTCTGAGGCATACTGGTGGATTAGTTATGACTTACAGAGGTTGAGATCGAGGAAGACTCGAGTACTAAAATTCTTGAATACGGGTTATATTGCTGTCACGACCCGAAATTCCCACATTCGGGACAGTGATGGTGCCTAACATTTTACTTGCTAGGCAAGCCAACGTTAGAATAATTTTAACCATTTTTAACAATTCAATTTATTTAATAATAAGGAAACCAAATAACTGGAATAAAATTTGAACTAAAGTGAATAAACCAAAATAATAGCGATGTATAAATACCATACCAGAACTGGTGTCACAAGTGCACGATCTTCTAGAATAATACAAATAAGGGTCTGAATAAAAATAACACTGTCTGAAAGAAAATACAAAACTATAATAAAATAGAAGGGGACTTCAGAGATGCGAACGACGTGCAGCTATACCTCAAGTCTCCTCTGGTAGCTGAATCTGAGAAAGTCTACGGTACGCCGCTGAGACCAACTCTGGTATCTGCACAAGAAGTGCAACGTGTAGTATGAGTACAACCGACCCCATGTTCTCTGTAACTACCGAGTCTAACCTCGACAAAGTCATGACCAGGCTAAGGCAGGTCACTTACACTAACCTATATGCAACAATAATAATAACAGGAATAGAGGTAAAATAGGTAACTCAAATCAACAATCGAGGACAATTCGGCAGTCACAATCAATTATTTCTTTTATCATTCTGTTGCGGCGTGCAATCCGTTCCCACAATATAAAGTTTCAGTTAAATTCTGTTGCGGCGTGTAACCCGATCCCTCAATGTAAACCTTCAATTAATTCTGTTACAGTGTGCAACCCGATCCCACAATATAAACTTTTAATTAATTCCATTGCGGCGTGCAACCCGATCCCACAATGTTAATTAATAACACTTATACGTAAGACTACTTCAATAAATTCCACAATTAATATGAAACTATAAGGCAACAAGGTATACACCAATTATGTTTTATGCAGGAAACAAATAGGGACAAGTAACAAATAAGTGTAGAATCAGGGAGAAGATAGGCAATTTAATATATGAAATGCTAAATGTCAAGTAGAAACTATGACACAAAAGTCAAATAAGCAGGTAGCAATTAAGGTATGAAATCAAGGCATAATAGTAGGAAATGAAAAATAAGAGAATGAATTAATATAATAATTAATTCATGAAATAAGGCAATTAGTGAAATACTAAAACCATGGCAACAAGAAATTTGACGATGTATAGACACTCGTCACCTCGTCTGTACGCCGCTACACATGAAATTCATGTAACACATAGTTCAAGTGTTATATTCCCTCAAGTCAAGGTTAACCACGCCACTTACCTTGCTTCGCAATTCAAGTGATCACTCTACCACAACCTTTCCTTTCGAATTACTCCCAAATCAATCAAACCTACCAATTTATTGGCCAACAATTCAATTGGAGCTTTAGAAATTATTCACACTTCGAAAGAGACTTAATTTAAGTTATTTTCGGAAAAGTCAATGCGCGGCCCAATTTTCGGAACCCGATAAAAATTCACGAAATCCGAACACCCATTCTGATACGAGTTCAACCATGCAAACATTATCGAATTCCGACATCGGATCGCCTTTCAAATCTTCATTTTATATTTTTGGAAGATTTTATAAAAAACACATTTTCTTCCATTCAATTCATTAATTAATGATGTAAATAAGTATGACATCAAGAAATGTAACTAATGTAGGATAAAGAACACTTACCCAGTTCAAACTCGTAAAAACTCCCTTTAAAATCGCCTAAATCCGAGACTTAAAACTCAAATATGAGCAAAAACATTGAACTCCCGAATTTTAAGCAATATGCCCAGGCAAGTCGCATCTCTCAAATGTGACTTTTCTCATTATTTTCAGCCAAAAACGGCAGTACCAGTCTTCAGTAAATCGATCATAACGTTTTGTACAAATGTCCAAATAATGAATAGTTTACCTTTCTGGAAACTAGACGCAAAGGGCTACAACTTTCTTATTTTGATCATCTCCAAATTCCTTATAGATTGCGGATATAATCTTCCAAAGTCAGCCCTGTGCATCAGAAATTTCTCACGATGCACACTGCAGTAGCAAAACAACTAGTAGTTAAAAATGGCCTAGAATTGGTCCGAAACCACTTTGAAACTCACTTGAGCCCCTCGGGACCCCATCCGAACATACCAACAAATCTCTAAATATATTACGAACCTACTCGAGATCTCAAATCACACATAACAATGGTGAAACTACAAATAGTGCGTCGATTCAGACTTATGAGTTTATGAAAATTTCAATTCTATAACTCGCGCTGAAACATGTCAAATCAATTCAGAATGAACTCAAATTTTGCGTACAGGTCCCAAATGACATAACGAAGCTACTGAAATTTTCGGAACCATAATCCGAACCCTATATCATAAAAGTCAACTCTCGGTCAAACTTATAAATATTTCATAACTTCAACTTCCCAAGTTTTCGGCAAAATGCGCTGAATGTCCTACGAACTTCCAAACCCAAATCCAGATATACGCCTAAGTCCGAAATCACAATACGAAGCTATTGGAATCCTCAAACCATCATTTTGGAATCCTCAAAACATCATTCCGAAGTCATTTACATGAAAATCAAATCTCCGGTTAAACTTTAGAAATTCAAGCTTTATAAAATCAAACCTTTTATTTTTTTCACAAAAACTAACGGAAAACGTGCCTACCCACCTCAGAATAACTTTAAATTTTGTACACAATTCATAAATAACATACTGGAGCTGTTTCAATTTTCAGAATTGAATTGTGACCCCAATATCAATAAAGTTAACTCCAGGTCAAACATTCCAAAAATCGCCCATTTTCTAACTTTCGCCAATTTACGCCGAAATGACCTATGAACCTCCAAATCAACATCCGGTACTAAGTATAAAATCATCATACAGAGCTATTAGAATCATAAAATGTATATTCCGGGGTAGTTTACGTAAAAGGCAAACTACAGTCAACTCTTACAATTTAAACCTTTAACTTAGGGACTATGTGTCCCATTGCACTCTGAATCCAAAAACCAAACACCCCGGCAAGTTTCAATACCACGATATAGTATAGAGGAAACAAAATATAGGGGATCAGAGCTAAAATATGTGTAACGACCGACCGGGTCATTACATTCTCTCCATCTTAAACAAACGTTCATCCTCGAAAGAGTATAGAGACATATGTGAAGTGGTGAAAAGATGTGGATAACGGCTACGTATATCATACTCTGTCTCCCAAGTCGCCTCCTCGACTAGTTGACCCCTCCACCAGACCTTCAATGAAGCAATGTCCTTTGACCTCAGCTTCCGAACCTGCCTGTCCAAAATAGTTACCGGCTCCTCAACCTAAGATAAATCCTTGTCTAACTGGACTGAGCTGAAATCTAACACATGAGTCGGATCACCGTGATACTTTCGGAGCATAGAAACATGGGATACCGGATGAACTACAACTAGGATAGGTGGCAATGCAAGCTTGTAAGCCACCTGACCAATCCTTTCAAGTATCTCAAAAGGTATGATATACCTAGGGCTCAACTTTCCCTTCTTCCCAAACCTCATAACACCCTTCATGGGTGAAACCCGGAGCAAGACCCACCCCTCAACCATGAATGCAACATCACGAACCTTCCGATCTGCATAACTCTTCTGTCTAGATTGGGCTGTACAAAGTCGATCCTGAATCAATTTAACCTTTTCCAAAGCATCCTGAACCAAGTCTGTACCCAATAGCATAGCCTCACCCGGCTCAAACCAACCCATCAGAGACTGACATCGCCTCCCATAGAAGGCCTCATACAGAGCCATATGAATGCTCGACTGGTAGCTGTTACTATAAGCAAACTCCACAAGTGGCAAGAACTTATCCCAAGAACATCCAAACTCTATCACACACGCATGAAGCATATCCTATAATATCTGAATAGTGCGCTCGGACTATCCGTCCATCTGAGGGTGAAATGCTGTATTCAGCTTAACCCGCATGCCTAACTCATGTTGTACAACACTCGAAAACTGCGATGTAAACTGTGTACGCCCATCAGAGATGATAGATACTGCCACACCATGAATCCTGATAATCTGACGGATATAAACTTGAGCCAACTGCTCAGAAGAATAAGTAGTCACCACTGGAATGAAATGTGCAAACTTGGTCAACCTATCCACAATTACCCAAACTGCATCAAACGTTTTGTGAGTCCGTGGAAGCCCAACAACAAAATCCATAGTAATGCGCTCCCATTCCCACTCTAGAATCTCTAGTTTCTGAAGCAATCCACCTGGCTGTTGGTGCTCATACTTCAGCTGTTAACAATTTAGACATCGAGCTACATACTCCACGATGGCCCTCTTCATTGTCCTCCACCAGTATTGCTGCTTCAAGTCCTGATACATATTTGAGGCACCCGAATGAATGGAATATCGGGAACTATGAGCTTCCTGGAGAATCAAGTTATGCAAACCAGCTACATTAGGCACACATAACCGGTCCTGCATTCGGAACACACCATCATCCCCAATAGTGACCTTTTTGGCATTACCGTGCTGGACCGTGTCTTTGAGGACAAGCAAATGAGGGTCGTCATACTGATGTTCTATGATACGGTCATATAAGGAGGACTGAGAAACAACACAGGCAAGAACTCGACTAGGCTCAGAGACATCCAATCTGACAAACTGGTTGGCTAAGGCCTGAACCTCCAATGTTAGTGGCCTCTCTGCTACCGGTAGCTATGCTAAACTGCCGAAACTCCCCTCCTTTCAACTCAACACATCGGCTACCATATTGACCTTCCCTAGATGATACAAGATGGTGATATCATAATATTTAAGTAACTCTAACCACCTCCGATGTCGCAAGTTGAGATCCTTCTGTTTGAACATATGTTGTAGACTCCGATGGTCGGTATAGACCTCACAATGGACACTATGCAAATAATGCCGCCAAATCTTCAAGGCATGAACTATATCCGCTAACTCAAGGTCATGGACCGGATAATTATTCTCATGTACCTTTAACTATCTAGACGCATAGGCAATCACCATACCGTGTTACATCAACAGTGCGCCGAGACCAATACACGATGCATCACAATACATAGTATAAGACCCTGAACCTGTAGGCAATACCAATATTAGGGCTGTAGTCAAAGCTTTCTTGAGCTTATGAAAGCTCTCCTCACATTCCTCGGTCCACCTCAATGGAGCACCCTTCTGGGTGAATCTGTTCATAGGTGCAACAATAGAAGAGAAACCCTCTACCAATCGGCGATAATACCCTACCAAACCAAGGAAACTCCGGATCGTAGTAGCTGGTGACGGTCTCGGCCAAATTTGCACTACTTCAATTTTCTTCGGATATACCTGGATCCCCTTGTTCGATACTACATGACCCAAAAATCTCACTGATTCAATCCAGAATTCACATTTTGGAAATTTTTCATACAACTTCCTTTCTTTCAAAGTTTGAAGCACAGTCCTCATGTGTTGCTCATGATGTTCCCAGCTCTGGGAGTACACCAGAATGTCATCAATAAACACAATGACAAAAGAGTCAATATAGGCCTAAAATACACTGTTCATCAAATACATAAATGCTGCTGGGACGTTGGTCAACCAAAATAACATTACAAGTAACTCATAATGACCATATCGAGTCCTAAAAGCAGTATTTGGAATATCTGGCTCCCGAATCTTCAACCGATGATACACTGACCGCAAATCAATTTTTGATAACACTCTAGCACCCTGTAGTTGATCAAATAGGTCATCAATGCGAGGCAATATGTACCTGTTCTTCACTGTAACCTTGTTCAACTGTCGATAATCAATACACATGCACATGGAACCATTTTTCTTCTTTACAAATAAGATTGGAGCACCCCAAGGCGATATACTGGGCCGACCAAAACCCTTATAAATCAACTGCTGTAACTGCTCTTTTAATTCCTTCAATTCTACTGGGGCCATACGATATGGTGGAATAGAAATGGGTTGAGTGCCCGATAACAAATCCATGCCAAAGTCAATATCTCTTTCGGGTGGCATACCCGGAAGATCTGGTGGAAATACATCTGGAAAATCCCTCACTACCGGAACTAACTCCACGGTGGGAGTACACTGACATCTCTCGAAAAGGCTAGGTAAGCATCACACCCTTTTTCAACCATACACTGAGCCTTTAGAAAGGAGATAACCCTACTAGGAACATAATTTAGAGAACCCCTCCACTCTATCCGTGGTAATCCTGGCATAGCCAGCGTCATGATGTTTGCATGATAATAAAGAATATCATGATACGGCGACAACCAGTCAATGCCTTAAATAATATCAAAATCTACCATACTAATTAGCAAGAGATCGGCGCCGGTCTCAAAATAATTAATAACAGCTAAACACGACTGATACACACGGTCAACAATAGCGGAATTTCCCACGGGTGTAGACACATGTACAGGAGAACTCAGAGAATCACGGAATACCCCTAAATATGGAGAAAAGTAAGAGGACACATAGGAATAGGTGGAGCCTGGATCAAAGAAAGCTGAAGCCTCTCTATGACAAATCGAAATAATACCTGTGATAACTGAGTCAGATGCAACTACCTTATTCTTAGCTGGAAGAGCATAATATCTTGCCTGGCCTCCCCCTCTAGGGTGACCTCTACCTGTCCGACCTCCATATCGAGCTGGTTGTGCAGGTGGAGTGGCAATTGGTGCAGTAACCATGGGCTAAGAAGCGTGAGGGCCCTGTGGAATAGGTGGGGCCTAAGAAATTTGTGGAGTTGCACCCCTCCTAAGTCTGGGGCAATCCCTCACTATATGACGAGTGTCACTACACTTAAAATACGCCCTCGGAGGACGTGGTTGCTGAGATTGGCTCGGGCCTGATCGGCTAGACTGGCCACTGAAAGCACCCCATGTAGGAGGTACAGTAGACAATGGCAGTGCAAAATAGGGAACCTGAGGTCTGGGAGTAGCTGAAATATCACTGAAGCTGGAAGTGCTGAATGAATAGGATGGCTCACATAGCCTCTACCATGACAGGTTACAGCTGGGGCACGAGAACTGTTATATGTGCCAAAATCTTGAGGCCTCTTAGCTTCCCTCTCTTCTCTCTCCTGGGTACGCATACCCTCCAATCAGCTAGCGATTGCCACCACCTGAATCTGATACTAGGGTGGAATCCCTCAATAAATTGACGAACACGCTCTCTGACAGTAGCAACCAAGGCAGGTGCATGCCTGGATAAATCACTAAACCGGACTGCATACTCCGATACTATAATAGAGCCATGGCACAATAACTCTAACTCTGCGTGCCATGCATCTCTGAGACTCTGGGGAACAAAATCTCCCAAGAACATATTAGATAACTGAACCCTAGTTAGTGACGCTGCCTCTTCCAGACTACCCAACTCATATGCTCGCCACCACTGATACGCCGCTCCCTTAAGCTAGAATGTAGTAAAAGCGACCTCACTATAATTCATAATACCCATAGTATGGAGGATACACTGACATTCCTCAAGAAAACCCTAAGCATCCTTTGAAGCCAAGCCGCTGAAAGTAGGAGGGTGGTACTTTTAGTACCTCTCAAGCTTGAGCTACTCCCCCTCCGAAACTGCTACCCTAACCTCAGACCGAACTTGGACAATTGGCTGCACTGGTATCACCTTTGGGCATGGTTAACTTGGACCCTGGCTTTGGGGTAGCGGGAGTTTGTGCTCCTCCCCCAGCCTGAGATATGGCAGGAGCAAGTGGAATCAACCCTGCCTAAGCTAGAGTGCCAAACATGATCTAAAGCTAGGCAAGAGTCTCCTGAAGTGCAGGGGTAGTAACATGCGTCTCAGGTGCCTGCTCTCCAACTGGAGCTACTGGTGGCTCCTCTGCAGTAGCTTGTGCAGGTGCTCTGGCTGCACCACGTGGTCCTCCTTGGCCTCTGACTTGGTCTCTACCCCAGCCTCTCGCGGCTCCAACAGGGGGGTGCAAGTGTCCGATCATCGGATCCAGTTGTGCGTGTCCTCACCATTTGTGAGAGAATAGAAAGACAATGGTTTAGAATTTTGATGCCAACAAATGCGCACGATAAGGAATCAAAGAAGTGAACGTTTTCCTAACAATTCCATAGCCTCCCGAAGATAAGTATAGACATCTCCGTACCAATCCGCGAGACTCTGCTAAACCTGTTTGTGACTCATAACATCTATGAACCTAGGGATCTGATCCCAACTGTCACGACCCAATATTTCCCTCTATAGGATATCATGACGGTACCTAGTCTCTAAGACTAGGTAAGCATATCAACAAGCGGAATAATTAAAATGACAATAATTACTCTTAAATCTTAACAACTTAATACATATAGAAATTCCCAAAACCCGGCGAAATACAAGTCACAAGCTTTAAGAATTTATTCTAAATATCTCTATACATCAGAGTCTAATGAAGATAAGCAAAATAACATAATAAAGATAGAGGGGGACTCCGAGGTCTGCGGATGCTGGCAAATATACCCTGAAGTCTCTACGTACGGACTAGCTCACTGATACCTGGTATGGTAGGAAGTACCTGGATCTACACAAAAAGATGTTCATAAATGTAGTATGAATACTCCACAGTGGTACCCAGTAAGTGCCAAGCCTAACCTCGGTAGAGTAGTGACGAGGTCAGGTCAGGGCCCTTTTGGGAATAATAAGAGACAAGACGAAAAGTTTAACAATATTATAATAATAATAATAATAATAATAATAATAATAATAATAATAATAATAATAATAATNTGATACGCCGCTCCCTTAAGCTAGAATGTAGTAAAAGCGACCTCACTATAATTCATAATACCCATAGTATGGAGGATACACTGACATTCCTCAAGAAAACCCTAAGCATCCTTTGAAGCCAAGCCGCTGAAAGTAGGAGGGTGGTACTTTTAGTACCTCTCAAGCTTGAGCTACTCCCCCTCCGAAACTGCTACCCTAACCTCAGACCGAACTTGGACAATTGGCTGCACTGGTATCACCTTTGGGCATGGTTAACTTGGACCCTGGCTTTGGGGTAGCGGGAGTTTGTGCTCCTCCCCCAGCCTGAGATATGGCAGGAGCAAGTGGAATCAACCCTGCCTAAGCTAGAGTGCCAAACATGATCTAAAGCTAGGCAAGAGTCTCCTGAAGTGCAGGGGTAGTAACATGCGTCTCAGGTGCCTGCTCTCCAACTGGAGCTACTGGTGGCTCCTCTGCAGTAGCTTGTGCAGGTGCTCTGGCTGCACCACGTGGTCCTCCTTGGCCTCTGACTTGGTCTCTACCCCAGCCTCTCGCGGCTCCAACAGGGGGGTGCAAGTGTCCGATCATCGGATCCAGTTGTGCGTGTCCTCACCATTTGTGAGAGAATAGAAAGACAATGGTTTAGAATTTTGATGCCAACAAATGCGCACGATAAGGAATCAAAGAAGTGAACGTTTTCCTAACAATTCCATAGCCTCCCGAAGATAAGTATAGACATCTCCGTACCAATCCGCGAGACTCTGCTAAACCTGTTTGTGACTCATAACATCTATGAACCTAGGGATCTGATCCCAACTGTCACGACCCAATATTTCCCTCTATAGGATATCATGACGGTACCTAGTCTCTAAGACTAGGTAAGCATATCAACAAGCGGAATAATTAAAATGACAATAATTACTCTTAAATCTTAACAACTTAATACATATAGAAATTCCCAAAACCCGGCGAAATACAAGTCACAAGCTTTAAGAATTTATTCTAAATATCTCTATACATCAGAGTCTAATGAAGATAAGCAAAATAACATAATAAAGATAGAGGGGGACTCCGAGGTCTGCGGATGCTGGCAAATATACCCTGAAGTCTCTACGTACGGACTAGCTCACTGATACCTGGTATGGTAGGAAGTACCTGGATCTACACAAAAAGATGTTCATAAATGTAGTATGAATACTCCACAGTGGTACCCAGTAAGTGCCAAGCCTAACCTCGGTAGAGTAGTGACGAGGTCAGGTCAGGGCCCTTTTGGGAATAATAAGAGACAAGACGAAAAGTTTAACAATATTATAATAATAATAATAATAATAATAATAATAATAATAATAATAATAATAATAATAATGATAATGGAAGTGAATCAAGTAAGGAGTATGTCACAATTTAACTACACAGAATAAGGGCAAATAATAAATCACAGAAGAAAAATAGAAATTTACATATTTAGAGAAAAACAAAACAATCAAGACAAGTACACCAATAGAAAAATATCAACAAGGGCTCTCCCGAGGTACCGCCTCGTAGTCCCAAATCATAAATAAATTCACAATATTTTCTTCCTTTCCTTATATCACTGCGGTAGCCTTCACATTTAGTTTAAAGGAAATCATTTTTTTCGAAATAGCATCCCGCGTTATAGTCCACCTTATCACACTGCATGGCTGCTAGTAGTTCTGGAGACGCTCAAACTGCCTGCGATAATCCTCTCCCAATGTAATAGGAACAAAGTTCTCCAGAAATAGCTGTGAGAACTGCTCCCAGGTAAGTGCAGGCAAATCAGTTGGTCTAGTAAATACATAATCTCTCCACCACCTCTTGGCAGATCCAGTCATATGAAACACAGCGAAATCAACCCCATTACTTTTAACTATTCCCATGTTCCGCATCACCTTATAGTAGCGGTCAAGATAAGCATGTCAAGATAATCTTGTGGGTCCTCAGAAGGTGTACCGCAAAAGTGAACTGTAAAGAGCTTAGTAAGCTTGTCCAATCTCAATAAGGCCTCAGAAGACATGGCGGGCCTATCACCAGCTTGTGCCGCAACAACCAGCTGAACTACCCCAACTGGTGGGACTGTTGAAGCCCGATACTGGGGAGCTATCTGCTTCGGAGTGGGAGTAGTAAGAGTTTGTGCTCCTCCCCCAGCCTGTGAGACGGTTGGTGCCGCTATAAACGTACCATTCTGGGTCACACCCTCCATCAGGATCACTAAACGGAATAGAGCGTCCTGAAGCACTAGAGTATCTATGAATCCTTCTGGAACCTGAACTGGTCCAACAGGTACATTTTGAGCTGGGACCTCCTCTTCGAAATCCACATGAGGCTCCAGGGATCCCGTCCGAACATACCAACAAGTATATCAATATATTACGGACCTACTCGAGGTCTCAAATCACACATAACAATGGCGAAACTACAAATTGCGCGTTGATTCAGACTCATGAGTTTATGAAATTTTTAATTCTATAACGCGCGCCAAAACCTGTCAAATTAGTTTGGAATAAACTCAATTGCGTACAGGTCCCAAATGACATAACGAAGCTACTGAAATTTCTAGAACCATAATCCGAATCCGATATTATCAAAGTCAACTCTCGGTTGAACTTGTAAATATTTCATAACTTCAACTTTCCAAGTTTTCGGCAAAATGCGCCGAATTGTCCTACGAACATCCAAATCCAAATCCTGACATATTCCTAAGTACGAAATCACCATACAAAGCTATTGGAATACTCAAAATATCATTATGGAGTCATTTACATGAAAGTCAAATCTCCGGTCAAACTTTAGAAATTCAAGCTTTATAAAATCAAACCTTTTATGTTGTTTCAAAACAACTAACAGAAAACGTGTCTACGCACCTCAGAATAACTTGAGATTTTGTACACAAGTCATAAATGACATACTGGAGATGTTCCAATTTTCGGAATCCAATTTTGACCCCAATATCAATAAAGTCAACTCTTTGTAAAACTTTTCAAAAATCGCCCATTTTCTAACTTTCGACAATTTACGCCGAGATAACCTACAGACATCCAAATCAACATTCGGTTGTGCTCCTAAGTCTAAAATCATCTTACGTAGATATCAGAAACATAACATTTATATTTCAGGGTCGTCTACACAAAAATCAAACTACAGTCAACTCTTACAACTTAAACCTTTAACTTAGGGACTATGTATTCCATTTTACTCCGAATTAAAAAATCAAACACCCTGGAAAGTTTCAACACCACGATATAGCATAGAGGAAACATAATTTAGGGGATCAGGGTTAAAATACTCATAACGACTGACCGAGTC
The DNA here is from genome assembly GCA_000715115.1 of Nicotiana otophora. NCBI lineage: Eukaryota > Viridiplantae > Streptophyta > Magnoliopsida > Solanales > Solanaceae > Nicotiana > Nicotiana otophora. The sequence goes on from AWOL01S0032274.1 coordinate 31,899, forward strand.
GTTACAATTGCGCTTTATGAGTATATGAAAATCATGGAATGAGTGAGTTGTTATTTGTTAAGGATGTAGTGCACACGGAGTATGAATTTGATTGGTAGTGTTAAGGCAGGGTTACTTATTTGGGTGTTGTTGTGTCAATGAGGCATACGTCTTTTGGCCTGTTTGGGTAGTATAATTTAAATTTGAGCAAAGTGGGTGACTCTTGAGAAGGTTTTAATGGGTTCGAGATTTATATATAGCAATTGAGAACTTTTGCGGACTTCTGTGTGGAGAGAATCTGAGATTTGCCTTTGATTGTACTGAGACTTGCTGCAATTTTGTATGACTATGGATTCTACATTCCTGTATAAGAAAGGTAAAAAAGAATAATTTTAAATTCACATAAGGTATTTTCAGAGTGGGTGTTTCGATTGTGGTATTTATGGGGGTAATTATTATGTGGTGAGGCTTTACAGATGTTTTGGTGGCAATATTCTTGGGTTTGGTGTCCTACGTAGCTTGGTTGAGTTAGAGGAATTCAGTTTTGATAGCTTAGTTATGTGCAAATGGATTTCAAAGTGTTCTTGATGGTTTCTCCCATGGTTCGAATCGGATATTTTCTATCGGTGGGGGAGCATGTTGTGTATTGGGATTTTCTCCTGGAAGGAAGCAAGAGAAAGGTTTCTAAATGACCGGGTATGTAATGCTTTGGTTATCCAGAGTTGATAATGATATTCTTGTGCTTGTCACATGATGGCATGATAGATGTGGTATATTGTGCGGGATTAAGATTTACATGTACAATGTGGCAGTTCATTCCTGAAGGGAAGGTCACGAATTTTGGACAGAATGGTCAGTTTCAGATATTTAGATGAATGTTATAACTACTCGATAATCTATGAGAAAGGTGCGCATTTCAGAAGGCGCATTGCATTTTGACTTACGGATTTTCATCAGTATTGCGGTACTCACCTGGTTGATAGACTGCTGATATTCAAATTATTTCTATGTGGAACTGAAGAATTATGAAAGTATTCCTTGTGGGATGATCGTGTTTGAAAGATGTGTTAGTCATTCGAGTGCTGGAGTTGGGATCAGTTACGATGATTCATGTGTTCTATGAATTTGGAGACTGGGAGTTCTCAGAAGCATATTGTTTCAGGGTTGAGGCCTATTTGAGGTGAGTGTTTTATTTAAACTCAGTGGAGGCACTAGTTGCATTAATTATTTGTGATAACTACGCGCTATGAGTGTGCATATATGTGAGGTTTGAGCCCATGTGCGAGCGTTAGAGAAAGTATTCATACTCGGAAGAATGCCTAGGCTATGATATGCCTAGAGTTGACTGTTAAGCATAAAGTTGTAGCGTTTCTCGTATCCGTACCTTTCTTGAGAACTAACCGGGCTATACTTGAGGTTACAAAGAGGCTAATTCACCTAATAAACTTGGTAGTTGCTATTTATGTGTTAACTTGCCGAATTGAGTTGTGATAACACACTTTGCACATGCCTACTCTATTGCGTGTTATTTATACCAATCTAGGAGCATAAGAGTCTTATTTCATTTATCATATACATGTGTACTTATTTGTTTGTTCCTATATGATATGCTTGGACTAAAGGCCTGTGACCATGCCAAGTAGATTATGTTATTGGCACGTGAGTTGACCGTGTGGATCCATATAATAATATTATTGGCACGTGAGTTGTACGTGCGGGTCCAGATATTGATACTATAGCATGTGAGTTGTCCGTGCAGTTGATGTTAATATGATATCTAAGAGAGCTGGTTACCGCTATTAGATTCTCGTGTCTTGGTTCTACTATATATGATGAAATCATAGCATTGCGGTTGTGGTAGTTCTTGTTGAACTTGCGAAACAGTTTTCTTCTTTGAGTCATATTCCATTTTTGGGCACACGGATTGCGCATTTTGTGGCATGGGTTATATTGGTAGGGCGTGTCTGTGAAATAGTTATGTTTGATAATATAAGGTCATTGGACCTAGAAGGGATACTATTAGGTTGATTTATGGAGTGGTTGGAAGCAATTTTAGAAGTCGGCTTAGATAATTGACTATGGTACTTGTCGAACGAGAGAAAGCTCTATGACTTGTTGATCTGATAAGTGCTTATGAGATTACGCATGTTTCTTTCATTATTGGCGTTGTACGAAGGTTTTGGAATGAGGTTTTGTTTGATATGGGGTTTAATACTAGTACGGGTTTGGTTTTGAGTAGTTACTGTGATTGGGAATGGTGCTGCGAGTATGTGAGTTGTGTAATATATTATTTGATTATATCCGAGGTTATAGTTAAGGCTTAATACATCTTGTTCAGGCTTATACAGTGTGTAGACATGAGATTTGGGTCTTGAAAAGAATTTGGAGTGTTAGAAATTGGGGTCCAAGGTTTATGGGCTAAAGTTAAATCAATGATTTTTAATTATGTTGTGTTGTCATGCCTATATGGAAAAGGGTAATGTGTTTCCACCCCCGAGTATGTGCATGGTAAGGTGGAACAATGATTTAAAGGCTTAGGAACAACTCTTGGCCCGCTCGAGGACAAACATATGTTTAAGTGGGGGAGAATATAACGACTCGACCAATTATTTTGGGAATTTACGCTCCTTTCTACTATTTTAAGTGTTAAATAGCTTCATATGATGTATTATTACTTGTGTGAATTGTCGGTTTTCAGGTGTTTTGGAATTAGTTCGGAGGAATGAATTACATGTTTGAAGCTTTAAGTTGGAAGAGTTCACCAAGTTTGACTTTTTAGTATTTGACCTCAGAATGAAATTTTGATGGTTCCGTTAGGTCCGTATGGTGATTTTGGACTAGGCATGTGCCCAGAATTTCATTTGGATATTTCTAGAAGGTTTCGACACCAATTGGCAAAAATTGGAAACTTGAAGGTTTGGAATGATCATAAGTTTGATTGGAAGTTGACTTTGATGATATTGGGTTCAGATTGTGGTTCTAAAAATCTAAGTAGCTTTGTTACGTCATTTATGACTTGTACGCAAAATTTGAGTTCATTCCGAGTTGAATTGATATGGTTCGGCACGAGTTCTGGAAATAGAAAGGTTTAAAAATTTCTAAGTTTGAATTGTGGTACAATTCGTCATTTCGATGTTGTTATATATTATTTCAGTCCTCGAGTAGGACCGTAATATGTTTTGAGACTTGTTGGTATGTTCAGACGAGGTCCTGAGGGGCTGAAGTGAGTTACGGGGTAGTTTCGGACCATGTTAGGCCATTTCTAAATGCTGGTTTTTGACTACAGAGGTGTGCAATGCGGTCGCGAACATTTGGTTGCGTTCGGGAAGAGAAAATAGCAGTTTGGGGCCTTGTGAATCGCGATCGCAGAAGCCTTTTCGCGATCGCGTAGAAGGAAATCTCTGCTGCATAGTGCTAACTTTGGAAGCTATATCTTGTAATCTATAAGGAATTTAGAGATGATCTAAAAACGCAAATTGTAGCCCTTAATGTCTAGTTTTCAGAAAGTCAATCCATTTGTCATTTGGAGTTTTGTACAAAAGGTTATGACTATTACACTAAAGGCTGTGAAGAGTTGGGTAGTATTTTCTTCGCGATCGCGAAGGGCAATTTTTAGCTGGAAAGTTTTTTGCTTCGCGATCGCGAAGGGTAAATACCTTGGCAGAAGCTATATTTCAGGGGTTTGGGGCATTTTAATATATTTGGAGCTATGGAGCTTGGATAGAAGCAATGTTCACTATATGAATTAGGGTAAGTGATTCTAACTCGGTTTTGATTAAATTACATAAATATATTGCTGTTTTTATCATTAAATTAGTGTTTTGGGTTGAAAATGGTAGAATATTTTATAGACTTTAATTGATGATTTGAAGACAGGGTTGTGGTTGAATTTGAGTAATTTTGGTATGGTTGGACTCGTGGTTGAATGGGAGTTCAGATTTTGTAAATTTTGTCCGATTCAGAGACGTGGGCCCCATAGTTATCTTTTGGTAGACTTTTCCGCCCCATAGTTGACTTTTGGTAGACTTTTCGAGCGGAGTTGGGAATTTTTATAAATTGTTAAATTTCAAGCATTGGAGTATATTTTGATTAATTTGCATGTTTTTTGACTAGTTTTAAATCGTTTGTCTTGGAATTGAGGAGATAGGAAGGCGTTCGGAGGTTCATACTCGTAGAATGGAATGTTTAGAGTATTGTTTGGCTTGCTCGGCAGTGGATTTGGCTTGTTCGAGGTAAGTAACACTTCTAAACTTGGTTCTGAGGGTATGAATCCCTGAATTTCGAGTTATATGAATTGTTTGGAGGTGACGCACATACTAGGTGACGGGCGTGTGGGTGTGCACCATAGAAATTGTGACTTAGTTGATTTCGTGGAGTTGCATAATCAAATAATCATGTCATTACCCACATATCCTTCACGTGTTAGAGGAAATTGAGCTGAGACTCATGTTAAATATCATATTTAGGCTACGTGCCGATATTTTCGGGACCCACAGAGGTCTTATTGCTATTGAATTACTTGTTTAAATTTGCAATTTTGTAGTCATTTGCATACCATATCTCAGTCTTTGTTGTCATTTATTGATGCATCATATCATCATGTCGGGTTGATCTTTATGTCATTGAGAGCCCGAGAGACTGGAGATTTTGAGTGATATCTATGGGATCGGGTTGCACACCGCAGCATGTGTTATTTATTTATGCCTGGATATGGCTATTATAGCGCTTGGGCTGAAGGAGCCCCTATGGAGTCTACACCCTCCACAGTGAGTGCGATTGATTTTATATTGAGGGATGGATCTTCTATGGGCATGGATTTTGCCCGAATCATTTTATATTGAGTGATGGATCTTCCCTCGGCATGGATCGTACCCGAATCATTTATGTTGGGGCATGCATCTTCCCTAGGCATGGATCTTCCATGGGCATGGATCTTTCCCGAATAATTTATATTGAGGGATAGATTTTCCCTAGCATGGATCTTGCCTAATTATCTATATTGAGGGATGGATCTTCCCTAGGCTGGATTGGCCTTACACAGTACTGAGCGACTGACTGCCAGTTGATATTATATTTGGGATGGATCTACTCTGGGCTGGATTGGCCATATACAGTACTGAGTGATTGAGTATTTTGAGAGTGTGAGTACACGAGATTTCCACTGAGGTGCATCACATACATCATGTACATTGGCATGTAGATATAGAGATGTCACATTGATCATATCATTCATAATTGATCTATTGTACTTGTATTGAGTTTAACTGTTGAATTTCAAAGCATGCCAACATTTCTGAACTTTTATTTCTATACTGGACTGTACCTGTTGAGCTCGTCACTACCTTCAGCCCAAAGATTAGTGTTGTTACTTATTGAGTACATATGGTCGGTTGTACTCATAGTATACTTCTGCACCTTGCGTGTAGATTTTTGATACTGATGTAGCTGCGTACGACGAGAGCTGGATCTGAAGATGTACCTGTGTTCCAATCATTGCTGTCTCTTGTTCATGATAGCTTTAGAATTTTTAATCTGTTTATGTATACTTCAGACATATGACGTATTTTTATTTCACACCACCTTTGTAAATTCTAACTTTAGAAGCTCATGATTTGTACTACCAGTCATTGGGGAGTGTATTCGAGTCAATTAAATATTACTTGAATCGAATTGTTGTTATTTGGCTTACCTAGCGGGTGAGGTTAGGTGTCATCACGACTAGTTGGATTTTGGGTCGTGACATAATTTTTTTTCTTTTATTTTTAGTTGATTTATGTAGGTCACTTGACCACACCATATTAATATGGTATGCTTCTTTAGTATATTTTCATTATTATCTGATTTATCATCGCTAAGGTTTACCTTATTAGCTTCCGCATGACGCCTTGTTATGTCGATCCAAATAAATGATATCAGAGACAATGATTAAATCAGGTTGAAGGCAAGTTCAAAACGGGTTCAGTTGAAATAATGACCAATTTGATGATAATGAATTTGTTTGTCAAAACAATGTTCAAAGTTCTACATGTGGAGATAAAACCATATCTCATTATTCCTGCTGCTGGATCTTAGAAGCAAAAAATTCTTTATAACCCATACTTATGAGGTATAATATTTTTAATGTGTGCTCACTCTTAACGCACGAGGCTTCAACTTTTAACTCATATTTAATTTTAACCATGGCAAGTGATGATTGTGTGAAGAAGAAGGATAAAACTTTGTGAAGAAAATTCAGGCTAAAGAGAAAAATTGTTAAGATTTGCCCTGAATTCTACCATAATTAAAATTAATTTTCTTAGTGTAAAAGAAAACGTTTTTCTTGGTGGAAAAGAATTCTTAGTGGAAAAGATGTCTTCCATATTTAGCTAATCCTTTTCCTGGAAGAGAAATTTTGCACTTCTATAAATTGAGGCTTCCTTCTCACACAATTATAAACAACAATATCCACAATGTAGTGAGTACAAGAGTCTTGTTTAGAGGATAATTTATTCTCTCAATAATTTTTTTTATTTTATTATTAGTTGATTTATGTAGGTCACTTTACCTCACCATATTAATAAAGTATGCTTTTTAGTATAATTTCATTGTTATCTGATTTATCGTCACTAAATTTTACCTTATTAGCTTCTGCATGATAACTTGTTATTTCGATTCCAACAAGAATAACGTACTCTTACTTTTTGAACTAGTCAAAACGTAGTTAAATGTTATAAAAAAGAAAAAAAGATGTTGAAAATTCTGCCCCAAGAATTTAATTGGAAAAATGCATAAGTACCCCCTAACCTATGACCGAAGTTTCAACTACACACCTTTACTTTTCGGGGGGCCTATTACCCCCTCCCCTTAAACTATTTTAAAATGGAATAAGTACACCATTAAGTGCTGAGGTGGCACAAAGAGTCTGCTCACTCTCTTGGAGGCATGTGAAAAGCAAAACATGAGTAAAATCTGATTAATATCGCCACGTGTCGTATTTGAATTGGACAAACACTTATAATTAATTAACATTATAACTTAAACTGATATATCTTTTTAGTATTTTTTTTAATGGAGTCAAATTTTGCTTTTCTTTTTTGCTTTCTTTCTTTGAAATACAAACAAATTCTCCGGCACAGGCTTACCGGCAGCCACCAAAAATACCATCAAAACAACCATCATCCAAAACCTCCATAAAACTCGTCTCCTCTCAAACACCTCCTTCACAATTCACTATGGAAAATTTATCACAAAAACCCACCGAAACATCTTAAAATTTGATCTTAGATTTTACTGATTTTGATCAGATGCAAACCATATTTGATTGATTTTGAAGAAAAGATTTTTTATTGTCCACCCCAATCAGATCTCCATTGGTCGATTCACGCGGTGACTGGCCTTCCCACTTTTTCCACCGCCAAATCTACCGCTCCATTGTTAGTGCGTCGGAAGTTTAGATGATGCAATCCACTCGTAAAGAAGAAATAGAAAACAAAATAAAACAAGAAAAAAATAAAGAAAAAGAGAATGTGGAAAACTAAAAACAAAAAAGATGAGGAACTGCTGTCACGACCCCAAATTCAACTAGTCGTGATGACACCTAACCCAACCTGCCAGGTAAGTCAATTAACAACTATCCAATTTAATAAGATTTATTATGAAAAGAAATGACAATACAACTCCTTTTATGTAAGAATTTTCCAAGGACTAGTAGTACAAATCATGAGCTTCTAAGATTTAGAATTTACAAAGCTTGTATGAAATAAAGTACATCATATATCTAAAATATACATGAACAGATTAAAATTCTAAATCTACCAAGATCAAGAGGCAGCTATGACCGGAACGCATGTACATATTCAGATCCCGCTCCCGCCGTACGCAGCAACATCAATATCCAACATCTGCATGCAAGGTGCAGAAGTGTAGTATGAGTACAACCGATCACATGTACTCAATAAGTAATAAATCTAATATTAGGTTGAAAGTAGTGATGAGTTGGGCCAAAGGTCGAAGTCTAACACTAATAGCCAACAACAACTCATAACAATATAATAAAAGTGGTACAGAAAATAACTCAGATATATAATGTTCATCTCATTCACGGTTTCGGAAAATAGGCATGATTTTTAAGTATAACAGTGAAAACCCAAATCTTTTATCAAAAGCACCAAAATATGAGTAAGTTTGTAAAATCGTGATTTCTTTCCAAAACCTTTCAACATGTAAATGTTTCATTATCAAATGGCCCGAGGAAATAATTTGGGACTTACCATGTGTGAGAGGTTAAAATTATTTAAGACAGAAATTAATTTGGGACTTACCATGTATGAAAGAATTATTTATTTCCTGCTTGTTATTGAGTTATTATTATTATTTACATGACCCATGCTTATTTAGAACTTCTGTATTATTATTGTTAGCCCATAGTAAGTGTCGATGTCGACCCCTAGTCACTACTTCTTGGAGGTTAGACTTGATACTTACTGGGTACATGTTGTTTATGTACTCACACTACACTTCTGCACTAACCGTGCAGGATCTGAGGCAGGTGCATCTGACAGTCATACCGGCACACATCCCTGTTACGTTGAGGCCTAATGGTGAGCTGCTTTCCGAGCCGTTCTGCAAAACCTAGAGTCTCTCTTTTACATTCATTTTCTGTCTATTTATATTTCAGATAGTAGTTAGAGTTTTGTATATTCTACTAGTGCTCATACATTTGTGACACCAAGTCCTGGAACACATACTAGTAGACTTTATAATTTGAAATATTATTATCACTATGATTGCACTCAGTTGCTTTCGTTTTATTTATTAAATCTTCTGCTTCTTAATTTCTTAATAACTGAGATTTAATTATTTGGAAACTTATTAAAAAGAATAATCACGTAGTTAGTTCACCATTGGCTTGCCTAGCGGCGACGTTGGGTGTCATCATGGCCTATAGGCAAAATTGAGTCGTAACACAACTAATGACAATGACTTATATAAACACTTAGAGCTCAACATAGGAAGATAAGATTTGGGTTGTTGGATGTGATGATTAATGACCCTGATAATTCGGGCACTTAGGGGGTTTTGAAGAGGAATTTTGGTGGTCGTCGCATTATTGTATTTTGACGGTGGGGATGAAATCTGACGAGTGTTTAAAATTAAAGAGAAAATAGAGATAAATTGTGAGTCGTTGATTTATGGAACGGACGGCTTAGATCCACTGTGCTGCTTTTGTGAGTGTTATGGTGAGGTGGCGTGGCATGAGCGGATTGACTCAGAGAAGAGGTTGTGGATTGCCAAGGTGGAAAGTGAGGGTGGACCTAGACTGAGTTTATTACGGATTGGGCATGTGTTTGGGCCAATTTTAAATTAAAAATGTCCAATTGGTGTTTAGGAGTGCAATTGCAATTATAGCCATTTAGTCTTTAACCTCTTTGAAATTTATTTAAATAAACTTAATTATTTTCAATAAAATATAGAAAAATTATAATTATCAAATATAATACTAATTTTTGTAATTAATTGTTTATAAGATACTTTGTTTTATAACACTAATTTTAAATTATTAGCATAATAATCTAATTAAACAGAATTAGGAAGCAATTTGTTAAATTAATTATAAAACATATGTGATGTATATAAAAGTTATTTAAATAATATTAAAATAATATGTATATTTGTAATTACATAATACTAAATTATTAATTTCAAAACTACTAATAGTTAGTTAATTTTGTGAAATAGGTATTTGTGATTGAAAACGTTTTCAAAAACATTCATTGCAAATTATTAAGTATAAATAAATTAATTTTAAAAAGGAGGGTAAAAATTGGTTGTCAACAACAGGTCAACGAAATCCAACCCTAGACTCAGGTTTTGACCATGTGGGCCCAAATTGCTTTTGTTGACTTTTCAAAATTTGACTAAAGAGTGATGCTTTATTGTTAAAAATTAGCTTCCATGATTTTATTTGACATTGTTAAGTAATGTTTGGTTAGATAGGAGCGTTTAGAGGTTCCAATTAGAGGAAAGGGCTTACCGGACGGTTGAGGCTTGTTCAATATAAGATTAACTTATTTGTCTAAATTTGGTAAGTGCAAATTTTCTTTAAAGTGGACTTATATGCTACATGTTACGTGATCTGGGAGAGGCATATATGCGAGGTGACGAGCGTATATACGTATACTAAGGTTATACCATGTTTAGGGTAGTTTTAGGCTTCTTTATGTTTTATTTGGTTGTGTGATCTTCTTGGATTATATTTTATTTGATTGTATGATTACGTGAGGACAATTATCATGCTAGAGATCATGTTTTAGAATCCTATATAAGCACGAGATGTTGATATATTGATTTAGTCGTAGTCATACATTATATCATGAATATATATCTGCATATTTATTTATTATGTTCTTGTATATTTTATTGATTATTTCTTGAGTATATTCTTACATCCTTGATAAGGATTAATCTGATTATGATACATTTGGACATTATGAGCAGATTGATCATTGTTATGGCTTGCTATTTCTATCGTGCGGTTATTGTGATATTAATATTATTATGGTATGTGGTTACTGTCGTGTTGCACTTGGATATGAATTCGTCCCTCCGGAGTTAGGTGATTGCCCATGTTACATTGGGCCATACGAGCGCAGATGATGCGCGTATCATGTTGGAGCATGTAGACGTGTTGAATCATATTGAAGCACATGAGATGTGCTGTATATTGATTATCATTGAGTCTTGAGCAAACATGATCGTCCTAGACTCATGCAGGAGCATATATAGGTGCCTCTTGGTGCATATCATTCGATATGCGAAACATAGAATTTGAATTATGTTTTGGTTTACCTTGAGAAGCATGGTTGCCTTATCTCAAATTTGTATACCTTCTTGCTATATCCGTTATTCTTGCTTAATTTATATGAAATCATTTTATTATGAACTTATCATGTTGTGAAGGTGAGCATCATGATTTTGTCAAAGTCTTGCCACTATTTCTTCGAGATTAGAATTGATACTTACTAAGTAGGATTTGTTTATGTATACTTCTGCATATTTTGTGCAGATTTTGGTATTATCACTAGTGGATCTTAAGAGGGTTCCCAGTAGCTGACTCAAGAGACTCGAGGTAGTGCTGCTTGATCGATTGCAGACCATTAAAGTCACCTTCTTCTTGTTATTATATTGTTTATCTATTCAGACAACACTCTTATATTTTATAAGACAATTATGTATCATCTAAGTAGATTGTAACTCCTTACTACTAGGTATTTTGGGATATTATCGTAGTACTTCTGCATTTTACTGATGATTTTGATACTTATTTATGATTTATCTATGTTATGAGCATATTTTCTTGTGTTTGTCTTATTTTGATTGATGTTTGAGTATTGACTTATCTATTGGGTTCGGTTAGGTGTCATCACAATCATGGTAAGATTTTGGGTAATGACACATTCCAAAGTTATAAGCATCTGCCTTATAAGATATTGGGCCAATGTTTCTGTTGATTAATTATGGAGCTACATACCTGATCGTTCTCTTTGGGGATGTTAGAGTGACAATGCTATCATCTGTTGGGTGCAATTTGGCAAGACTAAAATTAGAACCTTCTACAATGAAATTCTCATGCAAAGTATATTGCGTGGATTGATATCAAAATGTATTATTTTTATGTTACTACCTCGATGAAAATATTCAATGCCTCGAACAACTCCAAGAGCAATTTGTACTTTCTTTGCCAGCTTAGTAGCTTTCTTCCTTCTCGGGGTGTGATGTACTTGTCAAGTGATCCATTAGGCATGAAGTCACATATGAGGGCATGTTTAGATCTCTCATAACAATAGCCTATACGTTGTAATATGTTAATGTGATGAATCTTCCTGAGTGTGGCAACCTCATTGCTGAATTCTTGTCCTTCAGCTTTCAGACTTGGCCGCCCCTCCTTTCTGCTTTTCTCTCATTTTCTCTCAAGCCTCAGACCATTAGTCCTAGAAAACCTTGTACCAAATCGTGCAAGGTTATGAATCATGAACCCAAATCATTCCCTATGTCTTCTGACTCCGCGAATCTAGTCGTTTCATCATAAAATTTAAAAATCTTGAGTTCTCTAACCCAAACACAAACATGAAACTCCAGTCTTCAAATCTTCTAATGCTGTGACGAAATTAGAGCATGCATGATCTCCTTATGATAATTATTCTAAACCAGAGGTCAAATACAATGACTTATGGACCTTCGATCTTTGTCCGACTAGTGTTTTACTCGTCATGGCTGTTGTGGACTCATGGTAAGATTCTCACACATTTTCCCTCTGATTCAGTCTAATTTTTACTCTGATTTTACCTTCTTTGCTATCATCATCCATCCTCCATCACTCTTCACTAAGTGATTTGAATCTCTGAAACTCTAGAGTTTCATAGCCACTATAAATTTGATTTCTCTCACCTAACAGACCTAACAAGAATTAAGAAATACGATTTGAGTACTGAAAACCACTAAGATTTCAAATCTTAGACTCTCTCTCATCAATTTCTGTTGCTCTATTATTTTTGATTTTTTTCACTGCTCAAAGCTTGAAATATTGTGTAACGATTCGAGCGGTCGTTTTGAGCTCTAGCACATCGTTCAGTAGTTTGAGGCCTTGAGTAGCTTCACTTGAGGTATTATGACTTGTACGTGTGGTCGGAATCGAATTTCGGGAAGTTCAGGATTGATTTGAAAAGAAAATTCTATTTTCGGAACTTTTAAGTAGGAGGAATTGATTAAAGTGTGACTTTTGAGTAAATAACCTTGGAATCGGGATTTGAAGGTTCCAATAGGTTTGTATGATTATTTCAAATTTGGACGTATGTTCGGATTGAGTATCGGATCACCCGGGAATACTTTAGCGCTTAGTATGGAAGGTTGGTATTTTGAAGGTTTAAGAATTTTTTAAGTTTGGTTTGAAGTGGTATTTGGTGATATCGATGTACGTTTGGGGTTACAAGCCTTGGTATAGCTTCTATATGTCATTTATGACTTGTGTGAAAAATTTGAGGTCAATCGGACTTGATTTGATACGTTTCGACACAAGATATAGAATTTTGAAATTTGAAAATTTATAAGCTTGATTCGAGGCGCGATTCATGATTTTGATGTTGTTTAACATGGGTTAAGGCTTCAACTAAGTTCGTATTATATTTTGGGACATGTTGGTATATTTGGTTTAGGTCCCGAGGGCCTCGAGTGTATTTTGGATGGTTGACGAATTGAATTTGGCCTTATGAAAATGCTGGAGCATCTGGCATCTGGTGTAACCGCACCTGCAAGGTTTTGGCCGCAGGTGCAGAGCCACGAAAGCGGCTAAGAGGGTTGTAGAAGCAGTTAGGCGTGACTGGGGCTGGGGTCGCAGAAGTCAGCAGGCGGACCGCAAAAGCGGAGTCGCACTTGCGGCGGATCGATCGCAGAAGCAGAATGGCTGGGGAAGGTTGGGAGCGCAGATGCGGTCGAGTTCCGCAGAAGCGGAACCGCACCTGCGCATGAGAAGCCGCAGAAACACTGGAAGGGCCGCAGATTCGAAGGTTGAGGGACTTGAGGGGAGCCACAGAAGCGGACTCGGAGCCACATAAGCGGCTAAGGTTCCACATATGCGAGATGTCGATGGGCAGTGAGGTTTTATAAAAATGAGGTTTGGCCCCTTTTCTTCCATTTTCACTTGGGTGGGGCAATGTTGGAGAGCTTCAAGGGTAGATTTTCATCAAGCAAGACAAGGCAAGTAATTACCACCTTTTACAAGTTAAATACATAGTTTGTATAAGGATTTAAACTAGAAAATTAGTAAATATTTGAGATTTTGGTAGAAAACCTAGAAATTGGTATTTTTGGAATTTGATCACGAAAATGGACATAGAATTAGGAATAAATTATATATTTGAATTCATAATATTATGGGTAAAGTTTATCTTCGGATATTTTTGGTATCCAGGCACGTGAGCCCGATGGTTGACTTTATTGACTTTTCGAGCGGAGCTGGGAATTATTATAAATTGATTAATTATATGCACTGGAGTATATTTTGATTGATTTGCACATTGTTTGACTAGTTTTGGATCGTTTGGCTTTGAATTGAAGAGTTAGAGAGGCATTGGAGCCGGTTATAGAACTTCGGAGTGAGGTAAGGCTCCTGTCTAACCTTGTGAGGGAGAAACTATCCCCTTGGTGATATTTATTATTTTGTGCAACTAGTTGTGGGTCCTACGTACGCACGAGGTAACAAGAGACCGTGCGTAGCTAAAGCATATTTATGTTTGGGTAGGCTCAAGATCTTATCATGAAATGTTTGAATTACTTGAACTCATTCTGTTGGCTTAATTAATTGAATTTATAATTGAAAATGATTTAGAAGCAAATATATATACACTAGGCTGAGTCTTAACACTTTGAGTTGTGGGCGAGTTATTTGAGAAATGGTAAATATTAAATTCATTTTGTGCTGTATTGTAAACACGTGCCTCGTAATTCAGTAACTTTCTTCCTTTTTCTTGTGGAGCGGGCTGAACACCTCGACAGTATATAGATACATCTATGGATCGTGCCGTACGTCCCTTGACAATGTACAAGTTGTTCTGGATCGGGCCGAATGACCTCGGCAATAACTGATGCCCGGCATTTTATGGTATTTCCTATTTATTTGGTATTGACACTTGGCATGTTTTGAGATATTAAGGAAGAATACAAGTTTGAGAAAATTTATACTTTAAAGGAAAATACTTGGGAAACATTATGAAAGTACAGACTTACTCCACTATTGCTGTGCACTTCACATCTGTTATAATTTATCATATTATTTATTTAGAACTCTAGTAAGTGTCGATATCGGCCCCTCGTCACTACCTCTCCGGGATTAGGCTAGATACTTACTGGTTACGCGTTGATTTACGTACTCATGCTGCACTTCTGCACTAAATGTGCATGATCTGACGGGTTCATTGATGATCACCTTGGCGCGTAGGCACACCTGTTGAGGAGACTTTGTGTGAGCTTCATCCCAGGCTACACATCGCAGTCCACTGAGTCCCCATTGTACTATTTATTTTATTCTGTCTTATTACATTCGGGACATATGTTGTATTATTATTATATTTCTTAGAAAATGCTCATGCACTTGTGACACCGAGGTTTGGGGGTTCCTTTAGGTTATTCATTATTGTGGTTCGGGTATATATATTTTGATTTACTCTATAAATTCTAATTCATACTGTTCAATTAAGGAAAATTATGACATCAAAATACTTAAATGAGTAATTAACTTGATAAATCACCGTTGGCTTGCGTGACGACGGTGTTTGGCGCCATCACAATCTTTAGTGAATTTTGGGTCGTGACAGTTTGGTATCAGAGCGTTAGGTTCACTTAGGTCTCAGAGTCATGAGAAATTCTAGTAGAGCCTTGCATATCGGTACGAAGACGTCTGTACTTATCTTCGAGAGGCTACAGGGTTGTCAGGAGCACTTCCTTTCTTGATTTCCTCATCGTGCGGTTTGATTCAATTAAGGCTTGTTCCTTTATTTCCTTCCTTCTCAATCTTATGTGTCGCGAAGTACTGGTTATCAATTGGGCGTCGAGGAGTTGTGGTGGTACTGTAGACGTGGTGTAGAATATTTTTTCCCTACGTTTACGGGCAGGCCTTTATCGTCGCCTTGTAGAAGGATGTTCTTTTGTTCTAGCTCAGTGTCTGTATTTTCTATGGTTTCGATACTGTGCACAGATTGCTACGTTGTCTATGCATTATTATAGCACAATGTTGCTGTAGTGGTAAGGTGCTCGTTTATGTGTTAAGGCAGTGAATGACTTGAAAGGAGGAGTTTTTGGTGCATGATTTAGAGATTTAGCATTTAATTACAACAAACGAAAGGCAATTGGACTATGGATGTTCAGGGTTTGGTTGATGGAGTAACGGGACTTGGTATTTTCGAGCGTGGTGGAATTTTCATTGTGATGCGATGTTGCCGTCCTTGTTTGAATGCATTAAGGTTCGCCGGTGGTAGGGTCTTACTGATTTTTGCCTTCAAGGAAAGGTGTTGTGAAATGGTGCCTAAGGGGCGATTTTCATAGATAGCTGTGTGCAGCAGTTTAGAATCGAATTGGAATTTCTAATGTTGATGGCTCGGGAAAGATGATCTTCTAGGAGGTTTAGAGTTGATGACAATTCATTAGCTCCGGTGCTACAAATAGGGAGTTGGTATAAGGCAGTAGTTGTGCAGCAAAGTTTGAGGGAGGACATGACAGGAGGTGTCTCGCGGTAGTTGAGTCACTAGCAAGTCAAGTATGAACAACATAGGTCGAAAAGTTACTTAAAGGAGATGGTCTGATCGAAGTGGGAGTGGCAGAGTAACATATAGATTCTGTGGTAGGATAGCCACGTGCTTTGAGAGAGTTTAGATCGATTTTGGGAATCATGATTGAAAGTGATTTGGTCTACGGATTTTATTTAGGACAGTGGTTGTTGTACTGAGGAAGATCGAATACGGCAGAAAGAAGTTTGCTTAAAATAAAGAGGGGTGTGAAGATTTGATTATCGTTTCAGATGCAACATGACTTGAGTTCGAAAGGTATTATTGAACTTTCAGTTGATGTCAATAGGGAAGAAGCAGACCTATACAACTGGTGGGCGAGCATGAGCTCAGGAGAATTTACTAATTATGAGGTAGTTGTACCGAGTGCAGCATCGTTGGAAGAAGTCGGTAAGGAATTCCATAGGTGGGTTATCTCCTGTAAGCAGGTTGGCGGTTGTGTGATGTTGATAAAGCTTCTATGAAGAATAGTACTTGCTTCTCGGTAAGAGGTCGAGTGTGTGACTGTGACTGATAATTCAGAATGTTCATGAAAAGCTTAACAAAAGACTTCAAGAAATTTGGCGGGTTAACAGTGCGGGATCATTGTAAATGAGAAGGAGGAATTGTTGTGGGCTCTACATTATGTGACGGTAGCTTAGAGCTAAGTGGGGGAGCCCCTCCGTCTACGATTGGATCGCGTGGTTGTTGTCTTGTACAGCTTCTGGTTATCGGTGCATTGGTGGATTATTTGTGACTAAGAAAGGAAAACATCAAGGGTAATTCGAGCAGAGAAATTGATAAATGTGTGCAATATTCTACCCTATCGATTCATGTGCAGGTTTTGGGAAGACTCAGAGTGTGTGCTTTGTGGATATGATGTATAAGGAAAGAATTCAGCCGGTTGATTCTTTGAGAGGTTGTTCATGTGCCCGCAGAGCGTTGAAGTTGGTTAGATTCTGGATCAGTTCAGAGTGAGTAACTCTCAACAATGGTCCTAGTGGGTTCAAGAATTAAGGTGCAGTGCCTAAGGGTTTCGGGCCGGTTGTGTGGTTAAGGATCGAGTTTTTGCAGTGGATTACGAATGACACTTGGAAGGTTCTACCTTATCATCGGGTATTCGGTACAGTATTGGAGGAAAGGAAGAAATATCTTCGGATGCATGGAAGGTTTTGCAGAATGGGTGTACAAGTAGGAGATGCTACTGTGCGCATAAAACGAGTATGAGATGATTCATGGGTATTGAGACGATGTGGTCTCGCATTTCGGGCCACTCGGGATGAGTGTGGATTGATCCTGTTATGTTGTGCATGGAGCTATTATATTTCTAAGTCAGGTCAAGGGTAAATTGAAAGAAGTTGGGTTAGTTAGTAGTTGTTGAATCAGCATGGTTGTGGAAATGATTAGTTCCTTCTTTGTGTGAAGTTATACATGTGGTTTGTGGTTGTACGTGGGGCTTGACAGCCACCACAACTTGATTGATTTGGGAGGTATTTGATTCAAATGGCCTTGTGGTGTAAATTTCCTTCAGAAGAGTCATGGCGGTTCAAATCACGACTTAAGGTTTGTATTTTCTGCGGTCTAGGAATTCAGTTGTGTGTTGCATTGGCTCTTTTGAAATGAACGGAGTGAAAGGTTTCTAGCCAATAAAGTGTTTATTCTACTGGTAGTTCAGGGGTATGATGGATTCTTGTATTCTCGCATAGCGGCATGATAGGTGCAGTGAGCGGCACAAGAATTTGAAAGTGGAGGATTAAGGTTACGGATTGGTGTTGATAAGAATATCACGAGTTCGGATGAGCGTGGGGTGAATTCAGATGTTCAGAGTAAGAGGTGTTATGTGTATAGTGTCACCTGGGAATGGTGTTCTGTGTAAGAGGCTTTGTGTATTGAGTTGCGGATTGTGAATTGCTTTATAGATTAGAACGGTTGGTGGTATGGATGTGCAGGATTTGCTACCTGTTGCGAAAGGTCATGTGAGAGTATTCCATAGGGAAATTTGTACCAGTGTGACATGCCAGTCACTTGATTGTTAAGGATTGAAACCAAGTATGAAGATTATGGTATTACCATTAATACGAGAGTTTATGCCTAAGAGGAGTTCTATTCCTTGTGCTATGTAGTGTGTGAGTTCATCCCGGATTGGGTTGTTGTTCTTATGTGTCATGAATAGGGCCATTGTGGATCTTTGGAAAGTTATTGGCCCAGTATGGTATGATCAAAATCGGTATGAGGTCCGGTTATGGGCCAAATATTTGTGGTCACTCTGCGTCAGGTCAGCTGTGTTCGTTCATCATAGTATTGCTTACAGAGGAGTCATCGAGCATTGGATGTTATTCCCGTCGTCAGCTATTCCATGTAAATCTATATTGTGCCATGTGGGTTTTGAGATAGCTTGATTGTTCGCACGCGTGTTGAGGTCCCGTGTTGGTGTTATGTGAATAGGTGGCCCTTGAGATGCAGGTCATCATTGCACCTTAGTTGTGCTCGGGTTTTGTAACGTATGGCGTTATCCATCTCCCCAGGATTTTGTATTATGCACTTGGCGTACTTGTGGTCGATATTCATGCATTTCGTAAGTATAAGCGTTACGGCTTGATATGTGTGTTTTCTTCGTGATTATTATGTGTGGATTGGGTTGCACGCCGCAACAGTGTCATGTCGGATCGAGTTGCACGCCGCAACAACGAGATGTTTAGCATAGTTCCTTACACTTATTTTGTGTGCCTTGTTTTCATCCCTGAGGTAGGTTCATAGCATCTGTTTAGCCGTTTTATTTGTTACGCAGGCTGGGTAGTCCTTCTCTAGAGTTTGTTCTTCCTTATGTATCACATTCGAGTTATAGATTGTTGGCGCGTTATAGGTGTCATATAAGATTTTCGGCAATGTCTGAGATAGCTTATGACCTAAGAGCTTGTACAGGGTGAGAGGAGATTATTGGTCCTGAAATTTGTGCAACCAGATTTATATAAGGTATATAAAATGGAAAATATAGTTATTCAGTTCAGAATGAGGTAATGGTTCTTGTCAGGAGGGGAGACTCCATGAAATTTTGATTCGGCTGGTGGTTATGAGTTTCTACACGTCACTTTCGTCGTGGCAATATTGCGAGAGTTGGAACAAGATTTATATACGTCATGAGATATATTGAGGGGCTTAGTGTGAATTCAACAAAAGGCGTGCAATCGTTTATTGGTACGGTGTGTGGTGATTGGTACGGTGTCCGTATGCTAGAATCAGGTATTGTAGTGAAATTCGGAGGTTCGAATTTGGTTCTAAGCCTTATTGACTAAATAGAAGGGAGGACCTTCAGTCCGGCTCGAGCTAATATGCCCAACTGGGTTGTGGTGGCATGGGTAGGTGCACATGGTGTTGCACAGTGATTTTGGACAACTCCGGAGCAATTCTTAGCACGTTCGACGATGAACCTATGATTAAGTGGGGGAGAATGTAATGACCCGACCGATCATTTTGAGCTCTAGCGCATCGTTCATCGATTTAAGGCCTTGAGTAGCTTCACTTAAGGTATTATGACTTCTACGTGTGGTCGGAATCGAATTGCGGGAAGTTCGGGACTGATTTGGAAAGAAAATTCTAATTTTGAAAGGTTTAAGCAGAAAGAATTGACTAAGGTGTGACTTTTGAGTAAAGTACCTTGGAATCTGGATTTAAAGGTTCCAATAGATTCGTATGATGATTTCGGACTTGGGCGTATGTTCGGGTTGAGTATCGGATCACCCGGGAATATTTCAACGCTTAGTATGGAAGGCTGGCCTTTTGAAGGTTTAAGAATTTCTTAAGTTTGGTTTGAAGTGGGCTTTGGTGTTATCGATGTCCGTTTGGGGTTTCGAGCCTTGGAATAGCTTCGTTATGTCATTTATGACTTGTGTGCAAAATTTAAGGTCAATCAGACTTGATTTGATACGTTTCGGCACAAGATATAGAATTTGGAAATTTGAAAGTTTATAAGCTTGATTCGAGGCGAGATTCATGATTTTGATGTTGTTTGACGTGGTTTAAGGATTTGACTAAGTTCGTATTGTATTTTGGGACGTGTTGGTATATTTGGTTAAGGTTCCGAGGGCTTCAGGTGGATTCCGGATGGTTAACAAATTGAATTTGGCCTTATGAAAATGGTGGAGCAGCTGGCATCTGGTGTAACTACACCTGCGAGGTTTTGGCCGCAAGTGTAAAGCCGCAAAAGTGGCCAAGAGTGTCACAGAAGTGGCCAAGCTTGACTGGGGATGGGGTCGCAGAAGCGAGCAGGCAGACCGCAGAAGCGCAGTCGCACCTGCGGCGGATCAATCGCAGAAGCCAAATGGTCGGGGAAGGCTAGGACCATAGATGCGGTTGAGTTCCACAGAAGCAGAACCGCATCTGCGCATGTTAAGACACAGAAGCGAAGGCGCAGAAGAGCTAGAGGGGTCGCATATGCAAATGTTGAGGGACCTGAGGGGAGCCGCAGAAGCGGCTAAGGTTCCGCAGATGTGAGATGTCGCTGGGCAGTGAGGTTTTATAAAAACGGGGTTTGGCCCCTTTTCTTCTATTTTCACTTGGTTGGGGCGATGTTGGATATCTTCAAGGGGAGATTTTCATCAAGACACACAAGATAAGTGATTCCCACCTATTACAAGTTAAATACATGGTTTGTATAAGGATTTAAACATGGAAATTAGTAGAAACTTTGGATTTTTGTAGAAAACCTAGAAATTGGTATTTTTTGAATTTGATCACGAAATTGGACATGGAATTAGGATTAAATTATATATTTGAGTTTGTGATATTATGGGTAAATTTATCTTCAGAAAGTTTTGGAATACTGGCACGTGGGCCCGAGGGTTGACTTTATTGACTTTTCAAGCGGAGTTGGAAATTGTTATAAATTGACTAATTTTATGCATTGGAGTATATTTTGATTGATTTGCACATTGTTTGACTAGTTTTGGATCGTTTGGCTTTGAATTGAAGAGTTAGAGAGGCATTGGAGCCGGTTATGGAACTTCAGAGTGAGGTAAGTCTCCTGTCTAACCTTGTGAGGGGGAACTACCCCTATGTGATATTTATTGTTATGTGCAACTAGTTGTGGGTTCTACGTACGCACGAGGTGACGAGATACGTAGCTAAAGTATGTTTATGTCCAGGTAGACTCAGGGTCTTCTCATGAAATATTTTAATTACTTGAACTCATTCTGCTGTCTTAATTAATTGAAGTTATAATTAAAATTGATTTAGAAAAACATATATGTACACTAGGCTGAGTCTTAACACTTTGGGTTGTGGGCGAGTTATTTGAGAAATGGTAAAGATTAAATTCATTTTGTGTTGTATTGTAAACACGTACCTCGTAATTCAGTAACTTCCTTCTTTTTTCCTGTGGAGCAGGATGAATACCTCGGCAGTATATAGATGCATCTATGGACCGTGCCGCACATCCCTCGACAGTGTACACGTTATTCTGGTTCGGGCCGAATGACCTTGGCAGTATCGTGTGTTATATCGCTAGTAGCCCGAATATTTACGAGCTAATCTTTCCACTGATGCCCGACATTTTATGGTATTTCCTATTTATTCGGTATTGACACTTGGCATGTTCTGAGATATTAAGGAAGAATACAAGTTTGAGAAAATTTATACTTCAAAGGAAAATAATTTGGAAAACTTATTAAAGTACAGACTTACTCCACTATTGATGTGCACTTCACATCTGTTATGATTTATCATATTATTTATTTGGACCTCTACTAAGTATCGATGTCGGCCCCTCATCACTACCTCTCCGGGGTTAGGCTAGATACTTACTGGGTACGCATTGATTTGCATACTCATGCTGCACTTCTGCACTAAATGTGCAAGATCTAACATGTTCATTGATGATCACATTGGCGCGTAGGCACACCCGTTGAGGAGCCTTTATGTGAGCTGCATTCCAGGCTATGCATCACAGTCCACCAAGTCCCCATTGTACTATTTATTTCATTATGTCTTATTACATTCGGGACAAAAGTTGTATTATTATTATATTCCTTAGAAAATGCTCATGCACTTGTGACACCGGGTTTTGGGGGTTCCTTCAGGTTATTCATTATTGTGGTTCGTGTAAATATTTTTATTTACTCTGTAAATTCTATTTCATACTGTTCAATTAAGGAAAATTATGACTTTAAAATACTAAAATGAGTAATTAAATTGGTAAATCATCGTTGGCTTTCCTGACGGCGGTGTTAGGTGCCATCACGATCTTTAGCGGATTTTGGGTCATGACACTTTGGTTCCTACACGGCTAAGTTAAACTTTTGTTTGGTCTTATGCACAAAAGAAGGCCATTATACCTCGACCCCCTTCTCTTTTGATTGTCTTATTCGAAATCATGGACATACTATTGTCTTTCTACTGACTGCCTTCATTTATGATGTTTGTCATTATGTTATAACTATTTGTTCCTGCTTATAACGATTTGTTACTAATTTATGGTTGAATGTTATGCTTTTATGTGTCTCGAATCAGTTTGATTGAGTTGTTATATGACCTTGATGACTACTATTCTGAATCAAACAACCTGTACAATTAAGTTCCTTAATATGCCGTAATGACTTCTCACATTTACCTAGACTTTAGATTTCTTTAATGTTCTGTTGTGGTCTTTATATCTATCACACTATTTCTGTTTAGTGTATTATATTGTTCTGTATTTGAGGTTGTTGTTTGATGACTTTAACTAGAACATACATGAATGATCATGGTTCAGTCCTTTATCTCTTAGTTGAGGTATGTGAAGTTTAAGTGTTCAAGATGCTTTCTTTTTTCACATGAGTGTTTGTTAATCATAAAGCACCCTTTGAGTTATTACTATGAAAGTCTTGTGTTTGTGTTTAACTGCTAATCACATCTATAAGTCTCGTTATATGAAACAGTCTCATTAAGGTAACTAGGCCAACTCTTATGAACTTCAGTAACTATCCTTGCATGTATTCTGTTATGATCAAGTCATCTCTCATGAATTAGGCTATAGTCATATCTGCTGTAGTTGAGTATTAATTATTATGCTAGTAAGTTGAATATAACTCCATCATGTTTAGATATTCACCTTTATTTTGTACAGCTGAATTAAACTTGCTTATCATAAGATCCCCATGTCTTTAACTTCCATAATGATATTATAGACCTGACTTTATAATGATTGAAATTCAATTCCGTTTGTAAAAACCTTGGCTGGAACATCCTATGTATAACTTGAATGAGAATTTTATATCCACCTCTATTTGTCCTTTATTTCCATGCTTTGTGCATCCAGTGTCATTAACACATGCTGAGTCTATTTAAGTCTACTTTAATCTATTATCAGAATTAATGAAAGACTTTGAAACTATCTGCTTTGCCTGAATATTGTAATGTGCTTTGACCTTCAAATAAAGACAACATGAATGAGACCTAGATCTATTTGAAAAGAATGTAATCATGTCATATGCCTTGGCTAATATTGGCTTGTCAACCAGCACAAACAACTTTTTTAATTCTCTTAAGAGATTCCTGAATGAAGCTAACAACTCAACACCTAATATAAGTTAGACCCAGTTTATAATCTCTGCTATGTGCTTTTGTATATGTTCCATTTTGTGATCCTCCACTCATCCTAATTCTTCGATGCTTTTGTTTTTCCTTCATGATTTCATGCATGTTTGCACTGTCTTGAAACTACATCAAGTTCTCTTTCTCCCTTAACATGAAATCAACCTAGTCTATGAACTCTAAGGAAAGCCTCATGCTGCTACTGCTTGGATATAATAACACGCTTACTCTTAATGAGATTAGTGTGAGGGTAACATTCTTATAGAGCGGTGATCATATCATTAATTTCAAAGATAAGAAAAACTGGTGGCATGAGATTCTGTCAAGTACTCTTAGGAGTTCTATTCAAAGTTATAAACCTGTAGTCTTGATTGAAACGTTGAGTGTGTTTTGGTATTTCTTACAACATCTGTAGAGGTTCTGACAATGACTATTTGTCCGAAAGCTAGATTGATACTTTGAAAGCTTCCAGTAGTATTATTAACTTGTGAGTGCTAAAGACCAGGCATGAGTTAAACCAATCAGTGCCTAGTTTAATTAGGGGCTATCAAGGCCAATACATCTGTATTTACTAACTATTGAAGAATTGAACAGCATGCTTCTTCTCCATCCTCAATATATCTGATTTCAAGTGTTTGGTTCTATAGTAGTACTAGGATAATATCTCTGTCCCTATGTGTGTTTGAAACTTGGCCTTTAGACCTGTTTAATATGTTAATCATCTACTTAGTGTTGGAAATATAGTTATGAAAATATAGATAAAACTACTTTGTGACCTTATGTTATTCTGTTTGGCCCCGTTAAGAACGGGGTACACGTCTGCAGTATGGTATTGTTATGGTGATTGGTTTACATTTTAAGTGCCTCATTGGCACTTAAACCTGCAGGAAAGAGTGAATCAATAATGGTTAGGGGTATTTAGGAGTAGGGTTTAGCTCTTCGTTGGGTTGCTCTCCCTTGCATAAGCATTGCCATGGGCCCTGGAGACCCTTGGGAACTTTAAAGTGCCATAGGATTCAAATGGGGTTTTGACCCTTTGAATCCCTTAGCCTCTAATCCATTGATATTCATTACTTCTTTTGGGTTTAGTGTTTAATGATAACGAAAGGTTTTCAATGTAAATTATTTACCATACATAACCACCACATTATTATGACCTTTCATAACATCTAAGTATTGTTAGTTGCTATATTTTGTTTAAGTCATTTACTCATATATTTCTTGTATGATTGTATGTGTAGAATATTGTTTTCTAATGACCTTATCTTTCTTTTGAAAATGTACAACCATTGGGCCTACTAAATTCTCAAGGAACTCATGCCCAAACTCAGCATCATGCATCTGAAATCTGGAACCTGCTGTTGTCCATTCCCGCTGAATATTGGTCCTACCTCTTTCAGGCCCAAACCAGAGTGACTCTTCATCCTTGACTGCTTTATTAATATTTTGTTACTTATATTCTTTACATGTATATAACATTGCTCTCGCTATATTTGATTAGTGCTTTATTTTTACCTTTTGAATTACATAAATAACTTAGGCAAGCCTTAAAGAACATAGGGTTAAAATAAATACTAGATAATAACTATTTTTCAATTCATTAATTCACATACTGTTAACATTTTAATTTTCCATACTAACCTTTTCGTGAATATTTTGAAGCTAAAACATACTTAGCAAAGAGGACAGTCCCTATTGCAAAACCAAAAACGAAATGCAAGGCTAGCCTTCAAAAAGAATTTGACTCTTTCAAAACTTAGGAACTGCCGTCCAGCAATATTTTCAAACATCCCCTCAAGGCTAAGTTTTAGGTAATTTCAGAAGCCAAGGTATATCTTAGACTCATCTGTTTATAACATTCTTAAAATTATATGGACATTCATCCTTTTAAAGAACAAAGCACTTTCTATTTGCTTTATGTAAACCATTAAATTTTAGAAATACTTTTAATTATATCAATGTAGTTTACAAGTCTCTTTCTAAAACTCATGCCTTTTTAAATTCTTGGATCCTTTTTATCATCCACCTCTCACTTAGATAAACATCAAGCCATGCCTCTCTAATACTAATTAAGACGAATACAAACAACTAACCCTTTAAACCTAGTCTAAGTCCTATGGATCTACCTCAGGTAGATTTTAAAGGGTGCCTAATACCTTTCCCTCAGAAGAACAATAAACCTTACCCAAAATCTCACCGGTTAGCAAACTAATAAAGAATATGACTTTAGTAAGTAAATAGGTAACCTATTATATCTTTAAATATTAGGTGGCGACTCTCTTTCATTAACAACGGAGAAACCATAAGTTGAATCTTGTTTTGACTCGTGCAAAATATGATACAACAACCATAACTCCAAGAATCCAAATATGTGATTAATTCCCAAATGCGAGTCCAAATCGATATTCAAAGTCCCAAAATATACTCTCTTAAGTTGTAAATAAAAAGCTCAAATTTCACTCTTAAATTCCATAATTAAGGTATAGAAATCCATAAGAAATCATGATATATATAATAAAAACCAAGTACGAATTACTTATCCTTAAGATTGGGGTGAAAATCTCATCAAATATTGCCTCTTCCTGATCTCCAAAACTCAGTGGTGAAAACAGGCTAAATCCCAAAATCTAAACATTAAATACCCTTTGGCCTAAATCCTTCATCGCAATCACGACAAAACCCATGCGATCACAATGCACCATCTTCCCCAAGCTACGTGATCATAGCCCTCCATACGCAAACGCGAAAGGAAAACCCCTGGCCTCCTAGAAGCCTCCTACACGATCACGAACCAACCTGCGATACCTCCAACATTAAGCGATTTAAAGCCTTCTTATGCAACATTGTTGAACGAAACCTCCCTCACCAAAATGTTCTACACGATCGCAACATATACCATGTGATCACAATTCACATCACTGATAACAAAAAACCAATAATTTAACTTAGTTCAAAATAATTCAAGACCACTCTGAAACTTACCCGAGTCCTCTGAACCCCATTTAATCATCCTAACAAGTCCGTACATCCTATAAATACTTGTTTAATAGATAAAAATATGAAAAATACATCAAAATTAATAATCATGCATCAAACCAAAAATCACAATTCTCTTAAGTTCAAAATTCTAACTTTTGACAAGAAATACAAAATCAACACCAAGCTAGTCGAGGCCCGAATAAAACAAAGGTACAAGTCCAAAATTATTATACGAATCTATCAGAACCTTCAGATTACCAATCTGGGATCATTTGATCATAATTTTGACTTTGGTCAACTCTTCTAACTTCAAGCCTCAGATTAGGAACTAAGCATTCTAAATCACTCCTGAATCCCTAGTGAACCAAACCATGCATTCCCACAAGTTATAAAATATGAAGAAACCTACGAGAAGAATCAAATAGAAAAATGGGATTCTAGAACTCAAAATGAGTAGTCGGATCATTGCATTCTCCACCTCTTAAGCAAAGATTTATCCTCGAAGGGGTTTAGAATACCTGAACAACTAAAAAGGTGTGGATATCTTCTCCACATATCTGACTTGGTTTCCCAAGAAGCCTCCTCGCTTGGTTGTCCTTTCCAAAGAACCTTCATCGAAGCGATTTCCTTTGATCTGAACTTTCAGACCTACCTGTCCAAAATAGTTATCGCGTCTTCTTCATAGGTCAAATTCTTATTTAAATATACTATGCTAATGTAACGACCCGTCCGGTCGTTTCGAGAGTTATAGCCCTGTTTTCCCCATTTCTACTTCTTTTTGTGTTAATTATAAATATTATGTTATATCGGGTTAGTTGGTTCAAGTCTGGAAGGAACTCGGAGTGAAATGAGACACTTAGTCTCATAATTGAAAATTTTAAGTTAGAAAAGTGGACCGGATATGGACC
This sequence comes from Nicotiana otophora, assembly GCA_000715115.1. Lineage (NCBI taxonomy): Eukaryota > Viridiplantae > Streptophyta > Magnoliopsida > Solanales > Solanaceae > Nicotiana > Nicotiana otophora. Next base: position 59,623 of record AWOL01S0032274.1, read on the forward strand.
TATGTGTAAACGATCCCGAATTTGAATTTTGATGATTCCAGTAGCTCCGTATGGTGATTTTGGGTATAGAAGCGTGTCCAAAATATTATTTGGAAGTCCGTAGAGGAATTAGGCTTGAAATGCCGAAAGTTTTATTTTTGAGAAGTTTGACCGGGGAGGTTGACTTTTTGATATCAGGGTCCGAATCCGATTATGAAAATTGAAATACCTCTGTTATATCATTTAGGACTTGTGTACAAAATTTGAGATCAATCGGGCTTGATTTGATAGGTTTCGGAGTTATTTGTAGAAATTAAAAATTTTAAAGTTCATTAGGCTTGAATTGGGGTGTAATTCATGGTTTTAGCGTTGTTTGAGGTGATTTGAAAATTCGACTAAGTTCGTATGATGTTTTAGGATTTGTTGGTATATTTGGTTGAGGTCCCTAGGGCCTCGGGAGAGTTTCGGATGGTTAACGGATCAAAAATATTGAACTACAACAACTGCTGCAATTTCCTTCTGTTGGAAATTTCTTCTGCCAGCGATCGAGCCTAGCAATCTCCTAGAAATCGAGCCCAGCGATCGAGCTCAAAATCGAGGGCCACGATGGAGACATGATCTAGCCCAGAATCGAGGGGCACGATCAAAGATATGATCGAGCCCAGAGTCGAGGGCCACAATCAAAGATATGATCGAGCCCAGGGTCGAGGGTCACGGTCGAAGGCCAGGATCGAAGGCATGATCGAAGGCCTAGAACCGAGAATCAGGATCGAAGGCCCAGGATCGAGGCCTAGGATCGAGGGCAGATTCAGGTGCAGATTCAGGTGTAGCTGGACACGGTAGCGGTTATTGAGTATTCTAGTTGCATGTTTTCTTGGAGATAGTAAGGTAGTTGTTTGGCGATCGTAGCCCCTGCTCTTCTCCCTCTTATCTTCCTCTAGTTGTATTTAGCTATTTTCCAAGCTAAGTTAGCCTTGATATTGTTAGACAGAATATAGTAGATGCTCATGACTAGTGACACCCCGATGTCGGGCTTTGCTTTTCTGCACTTCTGTTTTTCTTTGATTTGAACTCTTTAAATGGAGGTTTTATGTCAAATAACCTTGAAATTATCTTT
>AWOL01S0032274.1:67560-104684 GCA_000715115.1 Nicotiana otophora
TCTTCCAGCAGCAGAGAGACCTTTGGCATTAGATGTTCGGACCTTAGCAGGCCAACTTGTCAGATTGGATATTTCGGAGCCTAGTCGGGTATTGGATTGTGTGGTCTCCAGGTCTTCTTTTTATGACCGTATCAGGGAGCGTCAGTATAATGACCCTCACTTGCTTGTTCTTCAGGACAGGGTCCGGAGAGGTGATGCTAGGGATGTGACTATTGGTGATGACGGCGTGCTGAGAATGCAGGGCCGGATATGTGTGCCTAATGTAGATGGGCTTTGAGAGTTGATTCTTGAGGAGGCCCATAGCTCGCGGTATTTCATCCATCCGCATGCCGCGAAGACGTACCAGGCCCAAGTGTCGAAATCCGACAAAAGTCACAAAACCCAAAAATCCATTCACTCACGAGTCTAACCATACCAAAGTTGTTAAAATCCGACATCAAATCGCCATTCAAATCCCCAAAATTAACTCTCCAAATTCCTAGCCTCAAACCCCCAAATTTTACCTCAAAAACTCACCAAGTAGGTGTAAAATTAGTGGGGAAAACGTAATAATTGAAGGAAATGGACACAAAGATCTTACCTCAAGAATTCCACTTGAAAAGCCCTCTCAAAATCTCCAAAATCCGAGCTCAAAATGTTGAAATGAAGCCAAAATCGCAAAATCCTCGTTTTAAATATTCTGCCCAGACCCCTTTCGCACCTGCGGCCATATTTCCGCTTCTGCGTGAAAACTCCGCATCTGCGGAAGTCATTTAGCCCAACTGCCTCCACTTTTACGAGCCTTGGACCGTATCTGTGCCTTCGCAGGTGCAGAAAATTCCATCGTACATGCGCGCCTGCTCGCACCTGCACGCGTCCTCCTGCTCTTGCGCAAGCGCTTCTGCGCCCACATGACCGCATCTGGGGCCTCTGCCCAAATCCTTCCTGACCGCTTCTGCGGTCCCTTTTCTCCCTTCTGCGAGCTGGCATTTGCGGTTCCCAATCTGCAGGTGTGATTACAGCAGCAGTTGCAAACCTTCAACAATTCTTCAACTTCAAACCTTGGTCCGTTAACCACCCGAAATCAACCCGAGGCCCCCGGGACCTCAACCAAACACACCAACACGACTTAAAAAATCATGCAAACTTAGTCGAATCCACAAATCACCTCAAACAACATCAAAAATACGAATTCCACACGGATTCAAGCCTAATGAACTTTGAAATTTCCAAATTCTACAAATGACGTCGAAACCTTTCAAATTACGTTCGATTAACCTCAAATTTTGCACACAAGTCACAAATGAACCACGAACCTATTCCAACTTTCGGAATCGGAATCCGACTCCGATATCAAAAAGTCCACTCTCGGTTAAACTTTCCAAAATTTTAACTTTCGCCATTTCAAGCCTAATTCTACTCCCGACCTCCAAATCATAATCCGAATACAGTCTGAAGTCCAGAATCACCCAATGGAGCTAATAGAACCATCAAAATTCCAATCTGGGGTCGTTTACACATAAGTCGTCATCCGGTCAACTTTTCCAACTTAAGCTTTCAATTAAGAGACTAAGTGTTTCAATTCACTCTGAATTCTCTCCGGACCCGAACGAACTAACCCAGTAAGTCATATAACAGCTTTAGAATACAAAAAAAGAAGCAAAATGGGGGAACAGGGCTACAACTACCGAAATGACCGGCTGAGTCGTTACATCCTCCCCCTCTTAAACAAACGTTCTTCCTCGAACGGGTCTAGAAACATACCTGGAGTCTCAAATAGGTGTGTATATCTTCTCCGCATCTCCGACTCGGTGTCCTAAGTAACCTCCTCGATTGGATGACCTCTCCACTGCACCTTCACTGAAGCTATATCCTTTGATCTCAACTTCCGAACCTACCAACCCAGAATAGCCATCGGCTCCACATCATAAGTCAAATCACCATCCAACTGAATCGTGCTGAAACCCAAAACAAGAGACGGGTCGCCACCATACTTTCGGAGTAGAGAAACATGAAATACTGGATGCACACTCGACAAGCTAGGTGTCAAGGCAAGCTTGTAAGCCACCTCCCCAATCCTCTGAAGTACCTCAAACGGCCCATTGAACCGAGGGCTCAACTTGCCTTTCCTCCCGAACAACATAACACCCTTCATGGGTGAAACCTTTAGCAGAACCTTCTCCCCAACCATGTAAGACACATCATGGACTTTCCTGTTGGCATAGCTCTTCTGTCTAGAATACGCGGTGCAAAGCCGCTCCTGAATCAATTTAACCTTGTCCAATGCATCCTGAACCAAGTTTGTACCCAACAGCCTAGCCTCACCGGGCTCAAACTAACCTACTGGAGATCTACACCGCCTCCTATACAAAGTTTCATACGGGTCCATCTAGATGATCGACTGATAACTGTTGTTGTAAGCTTACTCTGTGAGTGGCAGAAACTGATCCCATGAACCCCCAAAATCAATGACACACGCACATAGCATATCCTCCAATATCTGAATAGTGCGCTCGAACTGCCCGTCTGTCTGAGGGTGAAATGATGTACTCAACTCCACCTGAGTACCCTACTCTCGCTGCACGGCTCTCGAAAACTGCAATGTAAACCGTGTGCCTCTATCTGAAATGATGGAAACCGGCACACCGTGAAGGCGGACAATCTCTCGGATGTAAATCTCAACTAGCCGCTCTGAAGAATAAGTGGTGCCCACTGGAATGAAGTGCACGGACTTGGTCAGTCGAATCCAAAAATCACCTCAAACAACATCCAAAACACGAATTCCACAAGGATTCAAGCCTAATGAACTTTGAAATTTCTAAATTCTACAAACGACGTTGAAACATATCAAACCACGTCCGATTGACCTAAAGTTTTTCACATAAGTCACAAATGGCACCACGAACCTATTCCAACTTCGGGAATCAGAATCCGACCCCGATATCAAAAGTTCCACTGCCGGTCAAACTTTCCAAAATTCCAACTTTCGCCATTTCAAGCTTAATTCTACTCCCGACCTCCAAATCACAATCCGGACACACTCATAAGTCCAGAATCACCCAACGGAGCTAACGGAACCATCAAAATTTTAATCCAGGGTCATTTACATATAAGTCTACATCCGGTCGACTTTTCCAACTTAAACTTTCAATTAAGAGACTAAGTGTCTCAATTCACTCTGAATTCTCTCCGGACCCAAACCAACTAACCCGATAAGTCAGATAATAACTTTAAAATAAAAAGGAGCAGAAAAATGGGGGAACAAGGGTACAACTCACGAAATAACCGGCCGGGTCGTTACATATGGGCTGAGTACCCGAAACCAAGTCAATACAAAAATCAATATCCATATCCCGTGGAATACCCGTCAGATCAATAGAAAACACCTTTGGGAACTCTCTTACAATCGATACTAAATCCATAGAAGGAACCTCCGTACTAGTATCTTGTATGAAAGACAAATATGATAGACATCCCTTTTCAACTATATTCCGAGCCTTTGAAATTGAAATCGCCCTACCTGTAGAATGCCGAAGTAATCCTCTCCACTCTATTCTAGGTAACCCTAGCATAACTAAAGTCACAGTCTTGGAATAACCAACCAAGATAGCATAGTATAGGGATAACCGATCCATGCCAAAATTTACCTTAAAATCCACCATGCCAGCAATAAAAGATCAACCATCACAACATATCTATTGATAGTAACCACACATGACTAATAAATAAGATCTACCATAAATAGGAATATCAAAAGAACCGTGAGGTATACCCAAATATAATGCAAAGTAAGAGGACATATATGAATACATAGAACCTAGATCAAACAATATGAAAGCATCTATATGATATATTAAAATAATACCTATAATGATCGCATTCGATGAAACCGCCTTTGGCCTACAAGGAAAATCATACCAACGAGCCTGGCCATACCAGTCTGTCTCTATTCTCTAAGACAACCTCTAATTGGTTAACCTGAACCTCTAGTTATCTGGGATTCTCCCTTAGTTGGCTGAACTAGCGATATGGAAACTAGGTTGGAATCATGGCATGAGTACCTGCTGAGATATACCACTATGAAACTTAAAATAATTCCTCATTATATACCTCGAATCTCCACACTCAAAGCAAGCTCTTTGTTGGCGTGGTTGCTTATATTGGGTCATTCCTCGATGACTAGAATAACCATCGTGAGAACCATAAGTTGGGCGTAATGTAGGATGCTTGTCCATAATGAGTACTATAAGAACCATAGATGACTAGAGCACCATGAGAAGTCTGAAGTGCTGAGTATACTGGCCTGGAAAGAGAAACTCTACCTAAGTAACTCTTTCTTCCAACCGAAACACCATTGAATCTTCCTGAATGACGAGGCCTCTTATCCTTAACTTCCTCTGTGCTATCTTTACTGCCTACAGAAATGTAGTCCCAATCTCTGTCTCTCTATCTATAGTTAGCTTAATTCTAAAATTAATCCCTCAATGAACCTCCTTACCTTCTTAGTCTCGATGAGAAGCAAGACAACCTAGTAAATCTCATCTAACACTCAATAATTGATATGTGATCTTCCTGTAAGTGTTCAAACTGGCTACATAACTTCTCTATCCTAGTGAGTGGAATGCACTTCTCCAGAAAAAGAGTAGAAAACTGAGTTTAACTACGAGACAATGACCCTGCGATCCTATTCCTCTCATAAGTCTGCCGCTATCTCTTGGGTGGCCCTCTCAACTGAAAAATAGAATCTCATGTAACTTATCTAAAAACTCCTGAGCATCAGTTGTGGGATCATAATCAAACCATGGAGGATCTAGCTTCTGGAACTGATCCATCACCTTCCACTCATCACTGACATAAAGGGTCTAACCTCATGTCTAATATAGTAATAGGCTGACCTACCCTAATTGGTAGAATAACTGGAACTCCCAAAGTATAAAACATACAAATGGCCTGCTCCGGAGTGTGAGTAGTTGAGATCTAGGCTTCCCTTCAGTCTAAGAAGTAGCTGGGATCACAGGAATCATACCTGCATGTGCCAGACCATCGAAGTAATTCAAAATCCGGATCATAGTATCCCAAAGAATTGGAGTAGCGATGAAACCCTAAGGAATCTGAGCTAGACCCATTGGAACTACCTTGTCTCGAACATGGTACACTACTAGAGTTACAAGTGGCTCCTCAAACACTGCTCTACCATGAGCATAAGTGACTCTGGGTTCTCCATCTCTAGGTGTTACTGCACGTTCCCTAGTCTAGGCTCTAGCCTCGCCTCTACCATGGACTCAACCTCTAGTAGTGGCTGTAACCTGGGCTCTGGCCCCTGCTCACCTGTTGCTAATTCACTTGTTCTCATCATCTATGAGAGAATAGAAGAGTAAAGATTTAAATTTCAAGATGAAACAAAGGACGTACGACAAGGAAAGAAGGAAGGGAAGTTTACTTCTTGTCCTGTAGCCTCTCAAAGATAAGTATAAACGTCTCCATACCAATCCGCAAGACTCTACTAGACATGCTCATTATCCACAGATCCTATGAACCTAGAGCTCTGATATCAACTTTGTCACGACCCAAAATCTCATCATGGTCATGATGGTACCTAACCCAACCTACTAGGTAAGCCAACTCTCAAGCATCAATTAAAATGAGACAAACATAAGATAATCTAATCATAATATAAATATATCATCAAAACATCCCAAAACCATCAATCAAATACAAAAGTACTACAATAACACCACCTAAAATCTAGTAATACGGAGTCATAATCTACTAATATGATACACAATTATCTTATGGAATACATGTGTATTATATGAATAGATAAACAATACTATAATGAGAAGAAGGTGACTTCAAGGGTCTGCGATCGATCAAGCACTACTACCTCGAGTCTACCGAGTCAGCTACTGGGCACCTTCCTGGGATCCACGAGTGTCAGTGCATAATCTACACAAGATATGCAAAGAATAGTATAAGTACATAAACAACACACACTCAGTAAGTATCAAGTCTAATCTCGACTAAATAGTAGCAAGACTTTGAAAAAATCATGATACTCACCTTCACAGTATGATCAGTTCATAATAGCATGATTTCATAGTAATTAACCAAGAAAAATAGATATTGAAAGAAAGTGCATAGATTAGAGATAAGGCAAACATGCTTCTCAAAATAAGGTAACCAAAACATAATTCAATTTCCATGTTTGCATATAAAAATGATAAGCACCAATAAGCACCGATATAAATACTCCTAAATGAGTATAGGGTGATCATACATGCACATGACCTAATCATAATCAATATCCAGTGCATCTTATGTGCTACAACATGATCCAACACGTCCCACGTGTTCCAATATGATACGCGTATTATCTGCACTCATGGGGACCAATATAACATGTGCAATTATCCAACTCCAGAGGGACAGATCGATATCCAAGTGCCGCATGACAGAAATCATATGCCATAACAATATCAATATCACAATAACTGCACAGTAGAAACAACATATTGTAACAATTATCAATCCACTTATAGTGTCCAAATGTACCATAGTCATATGAGTCCTTATCAAGATCTCCATCTATAATGATGTAAGCATATACTCAAAAAATAATTAGTAAGATGCACAAGGATATAATAAATAAATATGAATAAGTGTATTTATGATATAAAGTATGGTTAAAGTTACATCAAATATGTCAACATCTCAAGAATAGTCCACTATGCTCATATAAGATATCCAAAGTTTAAAACATGATCTCTAGCACGTTAATTGCTCATATTGTCATACAATCAAATAAATAATAAGTCAAGAATAACACACAACCAAAGAAGATATAGAGAAGTCTAAAACTACCTCAAACATGGTATAACCTTAGTGTACGTATATATACTCGTCACCTCGCATATACTCCATTCTCAAATAACGTAACATGTAGAACATAAGTCCAATTTGAAGAAACTTTTCTCTTAACAAGGTTAGACAAAATACGTGTTTTATCCTAAACAAGCCTCAACCTCTAATACACCCTTTCCCTAATTGAGACCTCCAAACACTCTAAATCTAGCCAAAACATAGTTAACGAGTGTTATACCCCATGGTTTCGTACGTGAGAGTATGTCGTAAGTCAATTGATGTAAGCTTAGAAATGGGATTATATTTAGAAGTATATAAAGTAAGTTAATCGTATTACCTTAGAGGTTACAAATATTTAAGATCATGAATAACAAGTACCAAGAGGGTTGGAAGGCTTAGAAGCTAAACAAATTGAAGAAAATATTTAAGTTGGGAATGTTATAATATGTACTTTTGGGGCGAGACTGGGATTCTTAACATAATAAGTATTTTATGTTATGAGTTATTATAGTCGTATGATAGTCATATGTTGAGTTCTAAAGTCAAGGGAGTTGTGGAACAAAAGTTGGCAAAGGCCATCACAAGTTACAATCATAAATGTACTGAATATTAGGTCAAATATAGCAGAGCTTTTTTCTAAATACAAAATGAATTACTTGGTGATAATTATATCAAATTGAAGGTATAATAGTATATTTTCCAACATATTAAATTGTTCATCAATACAAAATCGGAGTAGAGAGATACTTGTATATTTGTGAGACAGCACAAGCAGCTCCCTATGGGACCCACTTAGGCGGTTGAGATATCTTGATATATATATATATATATATATATATATATATATATATATATATGTGTGTGTGTGTGTGTGTGACACACAAAGCCCGTGTTAATTCATACTATTTTTCTCTATTCAGACCCTAGACACATAAAAACTTTCTCTCAATGTTCTCTCATGATCCAAGACCCAAACCAAGGGCAAACACACAAATCAAGTGTCGGGAATCCCGTAGCGCTAGTGAGTTTCTTGTTCTTCTTGTGGTTGCGGATTTTGGTGTGGTTGCAGCTCATGTGGGGAGTTTTTAAAAGTAGTTTAAGTTCTGTAAAATACTCTCCCAAGGTTTTCATATCAACCTGAGGTGATTTCAAGTCTTCAAAAGTGATTCTAGTGCTGAAAAAACCGAATTAATTGCTAGTTTCACTTCCGTATTTGTCACGACCTAAAATTTCCCACCGTCGGGACAGTGATGGCGCCTAACATTTTACTTGCTAGGCAAGCCAACGTTAGAGAATCATTAAAACAATTCCTTATTCCCATTCAGTAATTAACAATAATTAACTAACATGAAATATAATAGGTGAGAAATATCATAAAACCGTATTAATTACTACCACCTGAATCTGGAGTCACAATTCACGAGCATTCTAGAATTTACTACAAGTAATAGTCTGAAAGAAATACAACTGTTTGCATGAAAGAAAAAAGTAGGACATAAAAGATAGATGGGGACTTCAAAGTCTGTGAATGTCGACAAATCTACCTTAAGTCTCCGGACAACAAACTAATAGAAAACTCTTGATCAACCTGAGCCGGTACCAAAATCAACACAGAAAGTGCAAAGTGCGGCATCAGTACAACTGACCCCATGTACCAGTAAGTGTCGAGCCTAACCTCAGCGAAGTAGTGACGAGGCTAGGACAAGACACCCATATATAAACTAAACAGTATAATCATACTAGTGGCAACAAAGTAAATAAAGCAATAACACAAAAATAAAGGGAAGGGGACATACAATGGGGGGAATACAATATAAAGAGTGAGAATAATGAAAAAACAGAATTAAACCGAAAATCCTTAAACAAATTGAGCAAATAAAACAGCAAAGGAAAATCGCATGGCATCACCCTTCGTGCTTTTACTCTCAACCTCACCAAATAAATAAATAGAACGGCACAGCATCACCCTTTGTACATTAAACCTCTCATAATATACATGGCATCACCCTTCGTGCTTTACACTCTTCCTCATAATATAAATAATGCATGCACGACATCACCCTTCGTGCTTTACACTCTTCCTCACAATATAAATAATGCCTGCACGACATCATCCTTCATGCTTTACACTCCTCCTCTCAAATCACAGAATCAATAACAACGGATAGACATGAGTATCACAAAGAAACCAGTATTTTACCCATAATCAATAGCACAATATAACCTAAACCTTGAATCAATATTCGAAAGTTACCAAATCTCAGTGAAACCAGATACAAGTCACCCAATATTTCAAATAACCCGCTAAGCATGTATAGTAGAATTTAAGGCTACCAAATATACAAGAATAGAATTTCACTCGCATGTTATGACTCGACAACGACGCATAGATGCTCGTTACCTTACCTATATATCATATTTAAAAACCAAATACGAAGCAAATAAACACATAATACCTATTCCCTCAAGCAAAAGTTAGACGCGACGCTTACCTCGCTCTGAATGCCACTTAATTCTCAATCACAGCTTTTCCTTTGGAATTCACCTCCAAACCACTCGTATCTATTCAAAAATGACTCAATAATATCAAATATTAAAGGAATCCATTATATTGTATAAATTAAATTTCCCAAAATTTCCTAGTCAAAAAGTTGACCCCCGGTTTGCTTGGTCAAAACCCGAGGTTCGGACCACAATACATTTACCCATTCACCCCTGAGCCCGAATATATAATTAGTTTTGGAATCCGACCTCAAATTGAGATCAAAATCCTCAAATTTCCAAAATCCCTAGTTTCTACCCTAACCCCTAATTCTACCATGAAAACGCTAGAGTTTTGGTTGATTATTCAAGAAATGTAATGGGTAACTTAAAGAAAATGGTTTAGAATTACTTACGAACACTTTGGGGAAGAAAGTGACTCTTGAAAATCGCCTCTACCCATTTGGTTCTTGAAAAATGTTAAAGAAATGGCTTAAACCCGTGTTTGATTCTGTTTTATGCACTGGGCGACAGTGTGCATCGCGTTCGCGAAGGGCACTGACTGCTAAGCCTTTGCGTTCGCGAGACATTTCTCGCGTTCGCGATGAAGGAACGACCAACCCCCCCATCACTTCGCGGTCGCAATGAGCCGGTTGCGTTCGCAAAGGGTAAATCCTCCATCACTTCACGTTCGCGACCAGGCCTTCGAGTTCGCGAAGAAGTCTTAGCCTCACCAGTTTACTCTTCGCGTTCCCGAGAGGACCTTTGCGAATGCGAAGAAGGATATGCCAGACACCAGTATCTGCAGAAAACCATATTGTTTCCAAGTCCAAAACATTTGTGGCCTATCTGAAACTCACCCGAGCCCTCGGGGCTCCAAACCAAATATGCACACAAGTCTAAAAATATTATATGGACCTGCTCGCGCGATCAAATCGCCAAAATAACACCTAGAACTCCGAATTTAGCACCAAATCAAATGAAATTCTCAAGAACACTTTAAAATTTCTATTTTCTCAACTGGACGTCTGAATCACGTCAAATCAACTCTATTTCTCACCAAATTTCACAGACAAGTCTTAAATATCATAATGAACCTGTACCAGGCTCTGGAACCAATATACGGACCCGGTACTCACAATACCAAACATCAATCAATTCTTAGAAATAATTAATTTTCAGACTTTTAAGTGTTTTCAAAAATTCATAACTCGAGCTAGGGACCTTCGAATTCGATTCCGCGCATACGCCCAGGTCCCAAAATTTGATACGGACCCACCGGGATCGTCCAAATATAGATCCAGGCCCGTTTACCAAAAATGTTGACTGAAGTCAACTAAAATCAATTTTTAAGGCATAAATTCTCATTTTCATAAATTTTCAACATAAAAGCCTTCCGGAAACATGCCCGGACTGTGCACGCAAACCGAAGAGGGTAAAATGAGATTTTTAAGGCTTAAGAGCGCATATTCGAGTTCTAAAACATAAGATGACCTTTTGGGCCATCACATTCTCTACCTCTAAAACAACCATTCGTCCTCGAACGAACATAGAAAAGTACCTGGGTTGGTGAAAAGGTGGGGATATCTACTCCGCATATCGGACTCGGACTCCCAAGTAGCTGCCTTAATAGGCTGACCTCTCCACTGCACTCGAACTAATGGGTAACTCTTTGATCTCAACTGACGAACTTGCCGGGCTAAAATAGCCATCGCATCCTCCTCATAAGGCAAATCCTTGTCCAACTGGACAGAGCTGAAATCTAACACATGGGACGGATCGTCGTGATACTTTCAAAGCATGGACACGTGGAATACCGGATGAACAGTTGCTAAACTAGGTGGCAACACAAGCCTGTAAGCCACCTCTCCCACCCTCTCTAGAATATCAAAAGGTCCGATATACCTAAGGCTCAAATTTCCCTTCTTTCCGAACCTCATTACACCCTTCATATTTGATACCCGAAGTAACACTCTCTCTCCGACCACGAATGCAGCATCACAAACTCTACGGTCGGCATAACTCTTCTGCCTGGACTGAGCTGTACGAAGTTGATCTTGTATAATCTTGACCTTGTCCAAGGACTCCTGTACTAAATCTGTACCTAACAACCGAGCCTCCCCCGACTCAAACCACCCAACTGGCGATCTACACCGTCTACCATATAATGCCTCATAGGGAGCCATCTGAATGCTCGACTGGTAGCTGTTGTTATAGGCGAACTCTGCAAGGGGCAAGAATTGATCCCAAGAACCTTCAAAGTCTATGACATAAGCGTGGAGCATATCCTCCAAGATCTGAATAGTACGCCCGGACTGCCCGTCTGTCTGAGGATGGAATGTTGTGCTCAACTTAAAACGCGTACCCAACTCATGTTGTACTGCCCTCCAAAAGTGCGAGGTAAACTGCGTACCTCGATCAGAAATAATAGACACGGACACACCATGAAGACGAATGATCTCCTGAATATAAATCTCTGCTAGCCGCTCAGAGGAATAGGTAACTTCCACAGAAATGAAATGTGCTGACTTAGTCAGCCTGTCCACAATGACCCAAACTGCATCGAACTTCCTCTGAGTCCGTGGGAGTCCTACAATAAAATCCATAGTGATACGCTCCCACTTCCACTCAGGAATATCTAACCTCTGAAGTAAGCCACCAGGTCTCTGATGCACACACTTTACCTGCTGGTAATTTAGGCACCGAGCTACATAGGTAACTATGTCCTTCTTCATTCGCCTCCACCAATAATACTGCCTTAAGTCCTAATACATCTTGGCGGTGCCTGAAGGAATAGAATACGGGGAACTGTGGGACTCCTCAAAATCAACTCACGAAGTCTATCCACATTAGGCACACAAATACGACCCTACATCCTCAAAACTCTGTCATCTCTAATAGTATCCTGCTTGGCACCACCATGTCGCACTATGTCTCTAAGGACAAGTAAATGAGGATCGTCATCCTGCCGATCTCTGATGCGCTCAAACAAAGAAGACCGGGCAACTGTACAAGCTAGAATACGGCTGGGCTCAGATATATTCAACCTCACGAACTAGTTGGCCAAGGCCTGAACATCCAATGCAAGCGGTCCCTCACAAACTGGAATATAAGCAAGGTTGCCCATACTGGCTGACTTTCTACTCAAAGCACTGGCCACCATATTGGCCTTCTCGGGATGATACAATATGGTGATATCATAGTCTTTCAATAGCTCCAGCCACCTTCTCTACCTCAAATTGAGTTCCTTCTGCTTGAAAAAATACTACAAGCTCTGATGATCAGTGAATACCTCACATGGCATGCCGTAAAGATAGTGCCTCCAAATCTTTAGCGCGTGAACAATGGCTGCCAGCTCAAGATCATGAACAGGGTAATTCTTCTCGTGAACCTTCAGCTGCCGCGAAGTATATGCAATAACCTTGCTACCCTGCATCAACACCGCACCCACACCAATACGACATGCGCCATAATATACTGTATAAGATCCTGAACCTGTGAGTAACACCAATACTGGTGCCGTAGTCAAAGCTGCCTTGAGTTTCTGAAAGCTCGCTTCACACTCGTCTGACCACCTGAGCGGGACACCCTTCTGGGTCACTCTAGTCAATGGGGCTGCTATGGATGAAAACCTCTCCACAAAGCGACGGCAATAGCACGCCAAACCCAGGAAACTACGGATCTATGTAGCTGATGTGGGTCTAGACCAGTTCTGAAATACCGCAATCTTCTTAGGATCTACCTGAACACCCTCTACTGATACAACGTGACCCAAGAAAGCAACTGAACTCAACCAAAACTCGCATTTTGAGAACTTAGCATATAATTGGCTGTCTCTAAGAGTTTGAAGAACGATCTGAAGGTGGTGCTCATGCTCCTCTCGACTGTGGGAGTAGATCAAGGTATCATCAATAAGCACAAAAATAAAGGAATCTAAGTAGGGTTTGAACACCCGGTTCATCAAAGCCATGAATGCTGCTGGGGCATTTGTCAGCCCAAATGACATCACTAGAAACTTGAAATGCCCGTACAGAGTCCGAAAAGTTGTCTTAAGGACATAGGATGCCCTAATCCTCAACTGATGGTCGCCAGATCTCAAATCTCTTTGAAAACACATGGGCACCCTGAAGCTGATCAAATAAATCATCAATCCTCGACAATGGATACTTGTTTTGGATAGTGACTTTGTTCAACTGTCGATAATCTATACACATCCTCATCGATCGATCTTTCTTCTTCAAAAAGAAAGACAAATGTGAGTAGTGTTCAAGGAGGATGTAGTCATTTGTATCCCAAATGTTTATCCTACCTTTCCCTAAACCTAATTACAAGATTAAAAAGTCCTTATGGAATCTCCAACCGAATGTTCTTGAATAGGCGGCGAATTAAAATAAGGGCAAGCTTATGGTATGATATTTTGTAACACTTGAAATTCTTTGTTGAGAGTGAGTGTCTTTGTGCATTTGTCCCTTGTGTTGTTATTGTAAATATTATAATTTTGGGAGTTTCTTTCTTGTGAGGGCACATGGATTATGATGGATTTGTCACGACCCAAATTCCACTATAGGTCGTTGTTGATACCCAATTTCGCCCTCATATTTTCTCAAATAGTATATATAATTTCAAAATATCATTTCACATCATTATTTAGTTTACAAAATCTATACAAGAATGTTTCTATAATTTTCCATAATTTTTAAAGATTTAAAATTGATTTTCTTACATTTAAATTACTTGAATATTTATTAATTACTCCTTCAAATCATTTGGTGATGACTTAATCATCTAAAAATTATTATTTGCATCCATAATACATTGTTTCAAATATTTTTACTTCATTTTTACACTAATATTTTAGGCTATTTGCACAACCTTGCAATAATAGCATGTATTTTACAACTTTATTACATTTTGTCATTTTATTCAAGGTCCAAATAAGTTTCTATATTTTTTATAATCTTCAACTATCGTTTTAAAGTATTAAGTTGCATAGATAGCATTTTTTAAAACTATTTTTATTAAATTATTTTCACTTAATCTCTTATTTAAAAACTGGCCCAATTTTAGGCTAATTTTCGGACCAATTTTGGCCCAAACACTTAGCCCACTCACTCTCCTCTTCAGCAGCCCAATCCAAACGACCCCATAACCTCAACCCAGGCGGAACCCATTTTAAATAACCCGCTCCGTCTCCCTCGCGATCCTGGCCGTTGATCTCAAATGATCAATGGCCCATAACACACCTACCCGTTTCTTTATATTCCCCCTTATCCAAAACCCTAGCCCATTTCCTACCAACTCGTCGCTATGAAATTCCTAGAATCCCCCCTCTTCTCTGAAGAACCCTGATTGTCGCCCTTCACCAATCCCTCTCCTAATCCCGTTAACAATGTGATTCACCCATTATTTACTTACCATACTTATTTTCCTTCACTATCGGTTGCTTCTTCACGGTATTACATAGTACTTCTCTATATTTGGCAAATATCAATCTCCGAATCAAGGGAGATCAGCTTTACCCTTCGGCATTTGGACGATATTTCGTGCATATGCATCATGGCAAGGTCGTACGGGTTCGATTCAGTGAGAATTTTGACTATGTTTTGGTTCTCCATCATGAACTAGGGTTTACCTAATTTTTCTAATAATAAGATTAAATTGATTCTGCATGTTATTATTTCCTTATCTATGTTTGATTTTACAGTGTTTCCTTGTTTGTTTTCTTGATTTCTACTACTATATAAACCCCTCCCCATTCCCCTTTGAAACAGACTTTTAATCAGGAGATTTGCTAAAAACTAAAGGCCGTCACTCTGTTATTCTCTTATTCTCTTATTCTATACTTTGGCTCTTGGCCGGTTGAAAGCCAAGACCACCGGAATTCAATGTTTCAACTTTTCTTGGTGCGAGCACTGCCCGGGGTTCATTTGAAACCTTTGGGAACTCTGACGCACTAATATTCTGGGTTCTATTGCTCTTTGCTGACGTTCAGAGTATTGTGGAGTTTGTTCTTTCTTGTTTGTCTATTTGTCAAGTGATAACTGGTAAGTTCCTTAGCTTTTTGCAATTTTATTCTCCTGTGTTCATGATTTGCATATTCATACCTCTGAAGTTTTATGACCTAATGTGTTTCTAGACCATCTCTATGTGCAACCTTGTTGGCATTGAACTCGTTTTGTGATCTGAACTTCTTTAGCATTTGATTTTACCTAAAACTTCCAGTTTTGAGATATGTTTATGCTTAACTTGAATAATTTGGACTCTCTTAAGTTTGTTTAGCCTAATGTGTTAGTACATGAATGTTTACATTTGCTGCTTGGTATGAGTTTGCTTTCCTGCTTTGTTTTGGGTTCCTGTAATGACTGACTCGTATCTATAATGTGTCCAAATCGATGTTAAGACCTTCAATCTAGATATGACCTGCTTCCATGCTATTTTGTCACTCATTATGTCTTCGGTTTGCCTAATCCTATATCCCTTGGTGATTAGTTGGGACCTTTAGAGTAGCCATCTTAAGGACCCGATTTCCCTGCTTCTTACAAAATATTTTCTGCCCAATATGCTAAGTGTTTGAACTTGTGATATCAACCTGTCCTTTGAGTTTTTGTTGATTCCCTTTGCTTGTATGTTCTTTGTTTAATCACCCCTGCTATGTCTGCTTCTAAAATATAAGTGTACCTCTTCAAATTCTATCACTTGATCACTATCATATCACTCTCATTTGTTACCTACACTATTCTGAATCTATCACTCTTGGTCGGCTGAAAGCCAAGGCCACCAAACTCTCTCTATTGACCTCCCTAGTGTGAGCATTGCTCGGGATCTATTTGACACCCTTGTGAACTCTAACACACTAGGATTTAGGATTCTTTGATCACTCTCTTTGCTGCTGAAACTTGAGCTATCTCTGGCATTTAGCTTTTCTTCCTTACATTATTTGTATAATCTGCAAACTGGGTTGTGTAAGTGATTTCTGTGTAATTCAGTATTTGGGTCATATGGGCAATTTGTGACTGTTTGGTTTGGCTTGAGTTCCTCTATGACTTTTGGGCTGTGCTGATGGGCATAGTCCCCTATTTGGATCTGGGCATGCTATTTGCGAAGAAGGAGTTTGTTGAAGGCCCAGGCAATACTGGGTATATCCTTTTGGGCCCGTTGTAGGCCTACTAAAAATTCTTGTGTAATATTTGTACTTATATTCCTCATCTGGTCAGTAATAATTGTGTAATAAACAATTGAGGTGTTATTGAAATTAGGGAAATGGTATATTCCAATGTTTGCATGAAAGGGTAGAAAACATGCCTATAGGATTCGTATGATTTACTTATTATTTTATCCAACCTGGCATATCTGCTATTTGAATTTCCATGTACACTAGTAGAAATAATGCCATTAGGGGAATCACACACTCGCACAACTTGTTTACTATCAAAGCATTAGCTTAAGTACTTTATTTACTCCCATGTCCACTGCTATGTGTCACTGGACAGCATGCCTATAGGAAACAAATGCCAATAACCATCCTTTAATTTGCATAACGGCAGCATGTTCATTAGATACCATGCGTATAGGATTATACTAGCTTATGCTCTACTGGTCCTGATCTAGATATCATGTCCTTAGGTTCTTAATTGATTCATCAGCTACTGTTATATCTATCGCTCACCTAGAAAACATGCCTATAGGGATGAAGTGTTACAAAATCAGTTTTCAACTGCCAACTATTAGAACCTAGCTACAAAATACTGGTACTTGCTTAGAAAGCATGCCAATAGGATCAAACACCAGTAATTCTGAGTATTCCCAATGGTTTTCATTCCCCCTATTGCGTAAATCACTTAGAGATCATGTCTATAGATTTTAATAACTTATAATCTATAATCTCAATAAACAGCATAACAGTACTAGATACTCTTAAACTGAGTAGTTGTTTAGAAACCATGTCTATAGAGCTTAATGACTTCAATTTGCCTCAATTCTGAAACTGTCTAATGCCTAACGTAAAAATCTGTTTGCGTGCATTTGTTGTCTACGTGTGGAGGCTAACTTGAGCCTTTAACTGTCCTTAATTGAAGTCCTATTTGTTTCGCATATCGCTTAGTTTTATCATTTTGAGTAGCCTAAGTAAAGTCTAGAACCACCCAAATAGAGGTCCAACGCCTCCTGGACCATAGACATAGGACTGGTAGTGCACGCATAGGACGCGACCTGGTATTGAATTAGAACACTCTAAGTAAACAACTTCAACATAGTAATAGGGTAGCAGGAGATGATAGTGTGTGCCCGCTGAATAATATGAGCAACTCCTATCTAAAAGGAGTTGCAAAGTATTATTTATGTTGCGCGGGGTGATCCTTTAGGCTACAAAACTTAGGAACCCCCCCCCCTTTTCTATTTATACACTTAGTCATCTAATATAGACCGTTATAGTTGTATCCTTGTAGTCCTTAAGATTTGTACCAAATTCTCATTGTGTTATAATGAAACTTTTTGACCTTTTATTCTCCTTGTTTATTTAATCATCTTGCCTAATTATAACTCATATAGTCTTAAGTTCGGCCGGAACCCACAGTTGTGGACCTCGAAGAGTGCCTAACACCTTCTCTTTGAGATAATTTGAGCCCTTACCCAATCTTTGGTGGCGCTGACTAGTCAAACAGAGTTATTTGCATAATAGGTGTCCTAACACACCTTAAAAATTGTTAGGTGGCGACTCTTCTTCTTTTAACACTTTACCTTCCACTCAAAAGAGTTGTCACAATGTCGAATCCCGCTTTCGCAAGAAAAAGGGGGCGCGACAGCATGGCGACTCTGCGGGGAATACTTAGGCTCTTACCATAATGAACTTGACTTACGTGGATTGCTTTCTTTATTACCTGTACATCCCTTCTTCACCTTTATTTGTTTAAATTTGCTATTACATACATATCTCTTCCCCTATTTACCTTTATTTATTTAAATTTGTTATGACATGCACATTCCTTTTCCGTTCACCTTTATTTATTTAAATTTGTTATGACATACACATCCCTTTCCCGTTCACCTTTATTTGTTATGACCACTCTTCATTTCATCTTGTCTAAGACTGCCATATCATGCCTCTCCTATCCCTATTCCCATATCTCCTTTATTACATTCTTGCATATATTCCACGAACTAAACTGACTCTTTCCTTTTGTCTTTCCTTTCTATATTTCCTATGTTTACCTTATTATTGTATTTACTTCTTTTACATATTTATCATACAAATACTTGACAACGTGTTATTTTTGCATAAAGCATGATCCACATCATACTCCACTCGTGCCAATTATCAACATAGTGGTGCTTGATGAGTGTCTGTGCTCTTCCAAAAATTACCTTTTATAAAATCAAAAGGGCTTATTTGCGGTAAAATAATCGATCAGTGGTGTAGTCGACGGTCCCATGCCTTTCTCTCTCAAGTTGTCCACTTGAGAGTACCTGTCTAGACCTTTCTAGAAACCTTACTCCAATATCAAATTTACATGCATCATGTTAAACCTAGTATGGGTTAAAAAGTTGTTAACATAATAGCTCGCTAAGATGAGCCTTGCCCAAAGCCCGACGGAATTTCCATAATCCCAATGGGCGCCACCATGTTATGTGCATTACTTGGAGAAAATATGCCAGTATGTTGATCATTATTGTGTAAGTGGTCGAATCTGGAGGGGGAAAGGGCTAACTTTATTTGTTTGCAGAAAATGAAGCACGAAGTCCCCAGGTTCGGCATGGTCCAAAACATCCCACCTTTGCTACTTGACTAGTGGAAGGACCTTGCGCCTTGCGACATGAATCATGTGAGGAGGGTCCTTGGTGACTTTCCAACTTTGCTTGACATCCGACCAAATAGGGCATTGATCAAGGCCTATACCATGTTCTGGAATGAGAAATGGACCGTCTTCCATTTTGGTGACATAGAAATGATCATCTCCTAGAAGAAATAGGAGGCTTCGCTAAGTTGCCATAGGATAGTCCAGGGTTATTAGTATAGGAAAATGCTTGCTTCTTGGGATTGTTGATATTTCCAATGAAAGGGGGAAGGATCCACACTCGTTTAGCTATGGTTGCAAGAAATTTAATGGAAGGTATCAAGGGGCAAACCTACACCATCATCCCTATGATCCTAGCCGAACTGTACTGCGCTCTAGATCGGTGCAAGCAGGGGTTCAAACATTTTGAAGGTTGTAATATGTCATTGCAAGTCTAGTTATTGGAACACTTTCAGAGGGGAAAATATCGTCAAGAGCTTCTGCGATGGACATTGAATGACTACATAGCTTACCATCATCCAAAGAAAATTACATTCATCCTAGATAGGTTTGCACAGCCCGGAAGCACTGTAAGTTGGGTCCGTTTCTTCAGTAATTTGACAGATGAAAAGGTACATTGGATGTTTGAGTGGTTTCCTAGTAGTGAGTTCATCATCAGGTCAAGGGATACTACTCATTTGGTGTTGATCGGGTTGTGAGGTATTTATCCCTATGCTCCTATAAGGGTAATGAGACAGGTAGGAAGAAAACAAGTCATACCTCGAGTTTCCAACATGGTCCAGTACAAGGCAGACTTAAAAGGGGGCATCATTCCTTTCAAATTCGAGGCACAACATATGTGGAACCAGAAAGTCATTGTGGAAAAACAGACTACCGATCTAGACAGGTACCATGCCGGTCACGTGTATTTCTATCCATCATGGTTGGTAGATGATATAGCGGGCGACGTCAAGCCAAGGGTCGATTTGGAAAATAGGATCATTGATGATGATGCTAAGGCACAGGTCAAATATAGAAGGCTTCACAAAAGAATTTTCGAGTCGAAAGCTAGGCACCTGGAACATCATAAAATAGACATGGAGGCTATAAATGAATGGAAGGGGATCGCCACTAATGCAACAGAAAGGTTAGAATATCTGGAACATGGATTGATGGAGCTTGAAGGGAAGATGAGAAAGAGGCTTTCAGATTGTCAAAACACCGATGGTAGTGAAGGAGGGCATTTAGCAAAGGCTTACCTATTTGTGGATAAGCGCGATCTGGGGAACTTGATTGATAGAGTGAAAAGAGCCAAGCACGGAGAAGGTCCTTCAAGGACCAAGTAGACTTGAAAATAATGTCCTTTATTATTTTTAGTTTAGTTTCAGATTTCCATTGTAATAAGGCTAAATTCCATTAGTAGCTTTATTATTACTGTAAATTTAGTGAAGTTTTTGGCTCATTTTCACATTAATGAAATGACGCAATTATTGGCATCCATTTTCTCCAAGGCTACGTGTCGCTTAGGCCTACCTCGGGCACAACGAGGTCCCCAAATTAGGACGCGAATTATTATATGATTTTGCAAAACATGTTTAATATTGTAAGCATTCTTTCAATACTCCTTACTAACTTGGTTACCTTTTGCCTTTTCTTCTTTTTGATTATTCCCATTTGCCAAGGTTGGTTCGTGCATACTGGCATTGTCAGCATATCACACTAGATCCACAGGTCATCCACCTCCTCCTCCACCAAGTGATCCTAAAGGAAAAAGCAAAAGGAAAGGTAAAATGGATGATTTTAGTGGTATCGGGAAGGACAACGCTACTATAGCTGAGAAAGTCGAAACTTCAGATGGTCGGAGCACCCCGGCACAGAATGAACTGGTCTTACATATAGAACAAAAGATTTTGGAGCTACAAGGAGAACTTGAGCAGGTCCAGAACTTGGCAAACCTCTCTCTCACTCTAAATGTCTCTGATATTGACCAGCAAAATCCAAATACCTAGAACCAAGCACCACAAAACCCACAATACCAAAACCCGCCACCAAACCCTCTTGCACCACACCAGTACCCTATACCTCCCCAAAACCCTAATCCTCCTCCGATACCAACTCCGCAACAACATCATCACCACCCAACCCAATACCCGCAGACTGCCACTTATCACACTCCCCAGAATATACCACAACCCACTCCTTACCTCCAAAATTCAACAAATAATCACCCTTATGCCCAGATCCCCGGAGTCCACCAAAGCAACCTGATATATGTGCAGACCTTACCCCACACCCCACAACAAACCCTATACATACCCGAGTCGGCCGAGAAGGACCTACTCATCAAGAATATGGCGGAAGAATTCAAGTGTCACGACCCAAAATCCATTAATGGTCGTGATGGCGCTGGACCCCGCTGTCAGGTAAGCCAAAAATAGATATTTAATTTGATTCTCATTTTAATATTTTGGAAATAATATTTCCTTCAACTAAATAGTAAAAGATGGAATTTATAGTGTAAATAATAATATTTTTAACAATTTCAATACAGGATAACCCCTAATCACCCCAAAACCCGGTGTCACAAGAGTATGAGCATCAACTAGGAATGTAAAATAAAATACAGCATCTGTCCGGAATACAAATTGGACAGGAAACTATAAATACTCTGAAGGAGACTCTGCTGGCTGCATATCGTAGTATAGAGTGCAGCTCACCTAACTCCCCGCTATAACCGCGCCTCTGTGCCCACAAGGCTACTAGACATATATGTACCTTCACAAAAATATGCAGCAAGTGTAGTATGAGTATGTAAATTAACGCGTACCCAATAAGTATCCCGCCTAACCTCGAAGAAGTAGTAATGAGGGGTCGGCTCCGACACTTACTATGGGCAATAAATAAAATACCAATGATATAGTTAAGCATGGATTATGTAGAACGACTGTAAGCTCAATATCATGAAATAAGTAAAGCAATTCTTTTCTTAATAAGGAATTTCCAAATTTATTGTTCACCGTTTATCATCTTATATCTCAGGGCAATGAAGCAATATCAATTATCATAAATTCCAAAGCAAACAATTCAATCATGCGCAAATCATGCCGAGGTCGTACGGCCCGATCCAATATAAATATATATTGTGCACTGCCGAGAGTCGAACGGCGCGAACCATAGATACATTTATATGCTACCAAGGCGTTCGGCCCGCTCCACAAAACAGAAAACAGATTAAACAACCAATTCAAGATTTATTAAGGGGCAAATATTCCAAGAATTTATAAATTCCCGTTTAACGGTCAAGTAAATGAAGTTTAACCTTTTTACAATTCCTTTATCGAGTTTCTAAATATTTTAAACAATTAAATTAACAAGTAGCGCGCAACATCGCAAGTACAACATGATATGGGTCCTAGACTACCCGGACATAAGCATAAAAGTAGGTACACACGGACTCTCGTCACCTCGTGCGTACGTAGCCCCCACAAATAGAAGCACATAATAATTTGATTCACTTATGGGGCTAATTCCCTCTTACAAGGTTAGAAGGAGACTTACCTTGCTCCGAAATTCCATAACCGGCTCCAAAGCCTCTCCAACAACTCAAACCGATGACCGTTGCTCCAAAACTAGTCAATAAATGTGCAAATCCATAAATATATACTCTAACACTCATTATAACTCAATTTAAAATAATTTCTAACTCCGCTCGAAAGGTCGATAAAATTACCCTCGGGCCCACGTGCCCTAATTCCGAAACTTTTTCGAAGATAACCATTACCCATAACCTCACGTACCCAAATATATGATTTATTTTCAATTCCATGCCCAAATTCGTGGTCAAAATCCAAAATTACCAATTCTAGGTTTTCTATCAAAATCCCACAATTTCTACCAATTTCTATGCTTGAATCCATATAAACCATGTATTTAACCCAAAATAGGTGAGAATTACTTACCTCATAATAAATTATGAAATCTCCTCTTCAAAAGCTCCAAAAATCGCCCAAGCAAAATGAAATATGAAGGAAATTGGGCAAAATTCCGTCTTTAAAATGACACTGCCCAGCCCCTCTCGCACCTGCAGTCAAATAGTCGCTTCTGCGGCTCCACACCTGCGGAAATTCCATCGCAGATGCGGCTCCAGCGCGGCCCAACAGACCCGCATCTGCACTCCATGTAGCGCATCTGTGCGTCCGCTTATGCGGTCCATTCGTTGCACCTGCGCCCATTTCCCGCTCCTGCGTTGCCCACTTCGCACCTGCGCCTTCGTAGGTGCGCCCAAATGTTCAACACCTACGGTTGCTGGCCAGCCTCCTCTCTTTCGCACCTGCGACTCGTGGCTCACATCTGCGGCCCTTTTCATGTAGGTGCGATTGCACCAGATATCACCTGCCTCGACATTTCATTCCAGTCCAAACTCGATCCGTTAACCATACGGAATCTACCCGAGGCCCTCAGGACCTCAACCAAATATACCCACACATCCCAAAACACATCACGAACTTAGTCGATCCTTTAAATCACATCAAACAATGCTAAAAACATGAATCACCCTCCAATCCAAACTTAGTGAACTTTGAAACTTCAACTTCTACAATCGATGCCGAAACGTATCAAATCACGCCCGATTGACCTCAAATTGTGCAAACAAGTAACATTTGACATTACGGACCTACTCCAACTTCCGGAATCGGAATCCGGCCCCGATATCAAAAAGTCCACTCTCGGTCAAACTCTCCAAAACCTTCAAATTTCTAACTTTCGCCAAATGATCTCAAAATGACCTACGAATCTCCAAATCCACATTCGGACGTGCTCCCAATACCAGAATCACCATACGGAGCTATTCCTAGGCTCGTAATCCCAAACGGACATTGATAACATTAAAATTCACTTCAACTCAAACCTATGAAATTCTTTTATATTGCCAACTTCCATAATAGGCGTCGAAATGCTCCCGGGTCATCCAAAACCCGATTCGAACATACGCCCAAGTCCAAAAATGAAATACGAACCTGTTGGAACTTCAAATCTCGATTCCGAGGTTGTTTACTCAAAAATCACACTTTGGTCAATTCCTCCAATTTAAGGCTTTCGAAATTAGAATGTTCTTTCCAAATCAACTCTGAACTTCTCGAAATTAAATTCCGACCACGCGTACAAGTCGTAATACCTAAAGTGAAGTTGCCCAAGGCCTCAAACTGTTGAACGACGCGCTAAAGCTCAAAACGATCGGTTAGGTCGTTACATTATCTCCCACTTAAATATACGTTCGTCCTCGAACATGCTAAGAACTGCTCTGGAGTTGTCTAAAATTTTTGTTTAACACCTCGTGCACTTACCGGTTCTACCACACCCAGTTGAGCACGTTAGCTCGAGCCAATCTAAAGATCCTCCCCTTTATTTAGGCAAATAAGCCTTAGAGCCAAATTCCAACATCCGAAATTCTCTACTAGGACTGCTTCCAACATATGAACACCGTTTCAATCACTACACGATGTACCAATACATGATTGTATACCCTTACTGAATTCTTACCATGTACCACATTATTCACATGACCATAATAACATCCTCTGATAACAATAGCCACAATCCCATGAATCTGTTGCTCACAACACACCTCATGACACATATAAGTTTTGTTCCAACGCTTGAAATGCCACAACAGAGAAGATGTGTAGAACTCATAGCCACCTGCCGAATTACGATTTATGGAGGCTCTCCTCCCGACAAGAACCATTACCTCATTCTGGACTGAATAATAATATTTACTCTTTAATATGGCTCATATAAATCTGATCGCACTGATCTCAGGTCCAATAATCTCATCTCACCCAGTACAAGCTACTCAGGCAATAAGCCACCTCAGACACTGCCAAAAGTCTCATATGATGCCACAATGTGCTAACACGCTACAAACGCGAATGTGATACATAAGGAAAAATGAACTTTGAAAAGAGTTACTCAACACACGTAGCTAATTAAACAACCGAAATGATGTTAGGAACCTTCCTCAGGAAATGAGAGGCAAAACACACCATAATAGATATGGGAAACTATACTCAATATCACACTGTTGCGGCGTGCAACCTGATCCAACCATGATACTGTTGCATCACATAACCCGATCAAACCATGATACCCATGGTGGCGTGCCACCCGATCCAAACAATATACATGTGGCAGCGTGCCACTCGATCCACACCTAATATACCCGTGGTGGAGTGCCACCCTATCCACACATAATAATTTATAAGGGAGTACTTACCGAGCTAAAATGCCCATACCTGCAAAATACCGGAATATCAACCACCAGCATGCGAAGTGCATAATACAAATCCTGGGGAGATGGATAGCACCATACGCTAGGAAACTCAAGCACAACTAAGGTGCAATAAATGACTTGTATCTTGATAGCCTTCGTTCTCTCACAACACCACAAATTTCCCGGGATCTCAATACGAGTGCGAATAATCAAACCGTCTCACAACCCACATGGCACAATAGAGTATTATATGAAATAGCTGACAACAGAAATAACATCCAAGGGCCGAAGACCCATCCGAAAACAATGCTATGCTGAAATGAACACACCCGGCCTGATATAGAGCCCACATTCACACTTAAACACATCCACGGACCTCAAGCCGATTCTGTTCGTACCGCACTGGCTAATAACCTTTCAAGGATCCACAATAACCCTTCTTACCATGACACACAAGAACAACCGTCAATCTGGAACAAACTCACATGGTCTACAGCCCAAGGAATAGAATGCCTCTCAAGCATAAACTCTCGCACTTGCAATATTACCATGACCTCCATATTTGGTCTCAACCTTTAACAATCAAGTGACTGACATGTCACACTTATACAAATTTCCCCGTGGGGCATGCTCCCACGAACATTTCGCTTAGGTAGCAAGGTCCGCACATCCATACCACCAACTATTCTAATTCTGTAGAGTGAGTCAAAAATCTGCAAGTCAATACACAAGGCCTCCTTCACATGACACCGATCTCAGGTGACGCTAAAGACAATACCAACTTACTTTAAACATCTAAATTCTTCCCTACTTATCCGAGCTCTTGACGTTCTTGTCAACACCGAACCGCAACCTTGATCCTCACCTTCCAATTTCCCATGCTGCTCACTGCACCTAACATGCCAATACGTGAGAGTACCAGAATTCCATAATAACCCCTAATCCACTAATAAAACAAACACTTTATCATATAGAAATCTTTTACTTAGTTCATTCCAGAAGAACCAATGCAACACGCAACAAATTCTCAAAGTGCAGGAAAATACAAACCTCGAGTAGTGGTCTAAACCACCATAATTCTTCCGGGTTTCATAATCACATAACATGCCATAATACTCGAATGCCCCCAAATAATATCACTTACGACGATTGTCAAGCCTCGCACGTACCGCCAAAAATCACATGTATAACTCAACACGCTGAAGGAACTGATCATTGCCACCATCATGCCAGTTCAACCATTGCTAACCGAACCGGCTTCTTCTAATTTACCCTAGACTTGCCTTAGGAATAATAATGGTTCCATTCAAAACATAACGAACCTAAATATGCACTCATCCTGAGTGATCTTATTTCATGAGACCACGTTGTCTCAAAACCCACGAACCATCTCATACCCTCATTGTGCGCATATTTGCATCTTCAACTGGTACACCCATTCTGATAATTCCTCTATGAATCCGAAGTTATTTTCCCCCATTCCTCCAATGCTGCACTGCAGACCGAAGATAATGTAGAACACTCTCGGCCCTTTTCATAATCCACTACAAAATCTCGATACTTAGCCCTACTACGCACTCGAAATCCTGAGGCACCGCACTTTACTTTTGAATCTATTAGGACCGTCGTTGAGAGTCACCCACTCTGGCTTAGTCCTGAATATAAGCAACTCCAAGGCTCTACTAGCACGTGTATACCCTCTCAAGAAGCAACCGACTGAATTCATTTCCTTGTACATCACATCCACACGAAGCATAGACTCCGAGTCTTCCCAAAACCTGAACATGAACCGATAAGGCCAAAGATAACACACATTCCTCAAATCCTTTGCTCAAACTACTGTTGATGTTTTCTTTCCTTAGTCGTAATAACCTATCAATACACCGATAACCAAAAACCGCACAAGTTAACCACTACGCAATCCAAGCATAGACGGTAGGGCTCTCCCACTTAGCTTGAAGCTACAATTACATAACCTTGGAACTCACCAAGATTCCTTATCCCCTATTGACATGATCTTGCACAATCAACCCTCCAAATTTCCCCGAACTCCTTATGTTAAACATTTCATGAACATTCTGAATCACTAGCCACATTCACATATTCGACCTCTTACTGGATAGCCATTATAATTCTTCGTAGAAACTTCATCAACACCACGCAACTGCTACCTTGCTCACAGGAGATATCCCACATGTGGAAATTCGATGTCGACATCCTCCAACAACGCTGCACCGAGTACAATTACCATGAAGCCAATAAACCATCCTGAGACCGCGCTTATTCACTAGTTGTACAAGTCCGTTCACTCTTCATGGACATCAACTAATGGTGCGACAATACATTTCAAATCCAAAGTCATGTTTTATCCTGCTTCATATTTAAGAAACTCCCTCCCGTCACACCCAATCTTTCTCATTATAGCAGCCAATATTCCAAATTAAGCCCGTAGACCTAGTCACTGTCCACCATTAATCCCAAATCACTCTTACTTTCCCCCAAGGCGTGTGGCTCTCCTACCACATAACCCGTATGCTACACTGTCACTCTCTCACTTTGGTCAAACCCTCTCTTTTAAGCCACTACTGGACTTCTGTTTCCTTATACTTGGCCTTCTAGAAGTTTAACCATTGCAAGATACCTCCCACACGTCCTTCCTCATCCTTCGCTGCCCAGTTGTTGCCTTAACTCAAAATCCATCTTTGTAGCACCCGAACCAACAGATCATCGCCAACTCTAAACCTCCCAGAAGATAATCTTCCTTGAGCCATCAACATTAGGATTACCGATTCGATTCTAAACCACATCACACTGCGACATCTGATAGCCGCTTCCCTAACACTATTCACAATACTCTGCCCCAAAGGCGATGTGAAGAAGGCCATAACACCATCGAACTTAACACATTCAATCAAGGACGACGACACCACCTCACGGATGAAAATTCCACCACGCTCAAAAATACCAAGTCTCGTTACCCTATCGACCCAAACCTGAGCATTCGTAGCCTGATTGCCTTTCCTCCGCCGAAAATAAAATACCGAATCTCTGAATCATGCACTGGGTTAAACCTCCTTTCAAGTCATTCACTGCCTCGACACATAGACAAGCATCGTACCATTACAAAAACACTGTGCGATAGCAATGCACGAATCATCATAACAATCAATGCCAACTCTCAAACCCTTAGGTTATACTGATGTTGAGCTGCAACGACAGAACGGCCTTCTGCAAAGTGACGACAATAGCCCAATCAAATACGCGGGGAGAAACATCTTGCACCACATATGTAGTACCATTAAAATTCCTCGATTTCCCAATTTATAACAAGCGCTTCACGTCACATAAGACTGAATAGGAAGTGAATGAAGGCATAAGACTCAAAGGAATATAATCGTACGATGAGGAATCAAGAAGGAAAGTGCTCCTAACAGTCATGTAGCACAAACGTCTCCGTACCGATCCGCAAAACTCTACTAGACTCGCTCATGTCTCGTAAGACCTAAATGAACCTAGTGCTCTGATACCATGTTGTCACGACCCAAAATCCATTAAAGGTCGTGATGGCATCGGACACCGCTGTCAGGCAAGCCAAAAATAAATACTTAATTTGATTCTCATTTTAATATTTTTCAAATCATATTTCCTTCAACTAAATAGTAAAAAATAGAATTTACAGTGTAAATAATAATATTTTTAACAATTTCAATTCAGGACAACCCTTAATCACCCCAAAATCCGGTGTCACAAGTACATGAGCATCAATTAAGAATGTAAAATTAAATACAACATCTATCCGGAATACAAATTGGATAGGAAAATATAAATACTCTGAAGGAGACTTTGCTGGCTGCAGATCGTAGTATAGAGTGCAGCTCACCTAAGTCCCCGCTATAACCATGCCTCTACGCCCACAACGCTACTAGACATATATGTACCTGCACAAAAATGTACAGCAAGTGTAGTATGAGTACATAAATCAATGCGTACCCAGTAAGTATCCCGCCTAACCTCGAAGAAGTAGTGAGGAGGGGTCGGCTCCGACACCTACTATGGGCTATAAATAAAATACCAATAATATAATTAAGCATGGATTACGTAGAACAACTGTAAGCTCGATATCATGAAATAAGTAGAACAATTCTTTTGTTAATAAGGAATTTCCAAATTTATTGTTCATCGTTTATCATCTTGTATCTCACGCCAATGAAGCAATATTAATTATCATAAATTCCAAAGCAAAGAATTCAATCATGCGCAAATCATGCCGAGGTCGTAAGGCATGATCCAACATAAATTTAAACTACGCACTACCAAGGGTCGAACGACGCGAACCATAGATGCATTTATTTGCTACTGAGGCGTTCGACCGGCTCCACAAAAAAAGAAAACACATTAAACAACCAATTCAAGATTTATTAAGGGACAAATATTCCAAGAGTTTATAAATTCGCATTTAACGGTCAAGTAAATGAAGTTTACCTTTTTTACAATTCCTTTATCGAGTTTCTAAATGTTTTAAACAATTAAATTAACAAGTAGGGCGCAACATCACAAGTACAACATGATATGAGTCCTAGACTACCCGGACATAAGTATAATAGTAGCTACGCACGGACTCTCGTCACCCCGTGCGTACGTATCCCCCACAAATAGGAGCACATAATAATTTGATTCACCTATGGGGTTAATTCTCTCTTACAAGGTTAGAAAGGAGACTTACCTTGTTCCGAAATTCCATTACCGGCTCCAAAGCCTCTCCAACAACTCCAACCGATGCTCGTTGCTCCAAAGCTAGTCAATAAATATGCAAATCCATAAATATATACTCTGACACTCATTATAACTCAATTTACAACAATTTCCAACTCCACTCGAAAGGTCGATAATAATCCCCCTCAGGCCCACGTGCCCGGATTCCAAAATCTTTTCGAAGATAACCATTACCCATAACCACACGAACCAAAATATATGATTTATTTCCAATTCCATGCCCAAATTCGTGGTCAAAATCCAAAATTACCAATTCTAGGTTTTCTATAAAAATCCCACAATTTCTACCAATCTCAATGCTTAAATCCATATAAACCATGTATTTAACTCAAACTAGGTGGGAATTACTTACCTCATAGTACATGATGAAATCTCCTCTTCAAAAGCTCCAAAAATCGCCCAACCAAAATGAAATATGAAGGAAATTGGGCCAAATCCCGTCTTTAAAATGTCACTGCCAGCACCTCTCGCACATGCGGTCAAATAGCCCCTTCTGCAGCTCCGCACATGCAAAAATTCCATCGCAGGTGCGGCACCAGCTCGGCCCAACATTCCCGCATCTGCACTCCATGTAGCACATATGCGCGTCCGCTTCTGCGGTCCATTCGCCTACGCCCATCTCCCACTCCTGCTTTGCCCACTTCGCACATGCGCCTTCGCAGGTGCGCCCAAATGTTCCGCACCTGCGGCTGCTGGCCATCCTCCTCTCCTTCGCACCTGCGACTTGTGGCTCGCACCTGCTGCCCTTTTCACGCATGTGCGATTGCACCAGATATCAGCTGCCTCGACATTTCATCAAAGTCCAAACTCGATCCATTAACCATACGGAATCCACCCGAGGCCCATGGGACCTCAACAAAATATATCAACACGTCCCAAAACACATCACTAACTTAGTCGAGCCCTTAAATCATATCAAACAACGCTAAAAACACGAATCACCCTCCAATCCAAACTTAGTGGATTTTGAAACTTCAACTTCTACAATCGATGCCGAAACCTATCAAATCACGCCCGATTGACCTCAAATTTTACACACAAGTCACATTTGACATTACAGACCTACTCCAACTTCCGGAATCGGAATCTGGCCCCGATATCAAAATGTTCACTATTGGTCAAACTCTCCAAAACCTTCAAATTTCTAACTTTCGCCAAATGATCTCAAAATGACCTACGAACCTCCAAATCCACATCCAGACGCGCTCCCAATACCATAATCACCATACGGAGCTATTCCTAGGCTCGGAATCCCAAACGGACATTGATAACATTGAAATGCACTTCAACTCAAATATATGAAATTCTTTGAAAATGCCAACTTCCATAATATGTGTCAAAATGCTCCCGGGTCATCCAAAACCTGATCCGGACATACGGCCAAGTCCAAAATCAAATACGAACCTGTTGGAACCTTCAAATCTCGATTCCGAGGTCGTTTACTCAAAAATTACACTTTAGTCAATTCCTCCAGCTTAAGGCTTTCGAAATTAGAATTTTCTTTCCAAATCAACTCCGAACTTCTCGAAATTAAATTCCGACCACTCGTACAAGTCGTTATACCTGAAGTGAAGCTACCCAGGGCCTCAAACTGCTCAACGACGCGCTAAAGCTCAAAATGACCGATTGGGTCGTTACATCAAGAAGCTCTCTGGCAGAGAATATCGAATGTGGTAAAGGCGTTAAAGGTTTGAATTATGAAGACTTATGCATCCAGCCAGATGTAGAGCTGTCGGAGGGGTACAAACCTCCCAAATTTGAAATGTTCGATGGAACTAGTGATCCAAAAGTGCATCTGAGGACATGTTGTGACAAGCTTGTAGGGGTGGGCAAAAACGAACAAATCTGCATGAACTGTTCATGCGAAGCCTCACAGGAGATACATTGTCCTGGTATATCATCCAGAATCCGAAGAAGTGGGTGAGCTGGGTAAGTATGGCGTCAGACTTTATGGACAGGTTCAGGTTCAACACCGAGAACGCACCAGATGTTTTCTACATTCAAAACCTCAAAAAGAAACCAACAGAGACCTTCTGTGAATATGCTACTCGATGGAGGTCTGAGGCTGCAAAAGTAAGGCCAACACTCGAAAAAGAACAAATGAATAAGTTCTTCGTTAGAGCTCAAGACCCGCAGTATGCAAGGTTGATGGTTATTGAGAACCACAAATTCTCCGACATCATCAAGCTAGGAGAAAGAATAGAAAAAGGGATTAAAAGTGGGATGGTGACAAATTTCGAGGCACTGCATGCCACGAATAAAGCATTGCAATCGGGAGGTATTTCGAAGAAGAAAGAAGTAGGAGCCGTAATGGTGGCCTAGGTGCCTAAGTCTCCTCTCAAATACCAAATACCTCCACCTACATACCAAACGCCTCCACCCACATACCAGCCTTCACCCCCCAGATACCAACAACCTGCTACCATCTACCATGCCTATAACTCCCAACCCGCATATTACCACTCACCACCACCCGCCCGCCAAACCTACCAAACATCACGACCAAACTTCGATCGCAGACCACCTAGACAATACACCCCAATTGCTGAGCCCATAGACCAATTATATGAGAGATTGAAGGCCGCCGGTTATGTCACTCCCATCCTTGCCGTTGCTATGGAGAATTCCTCTCAGTGGATTAACCAGAACGAAATATGTGCCTATCATTCAAGCATGAAGGGTCATACAATTAATGAGTTTCACACACTGAAAGATAAGATTCGGACACTAATCGACAACAAGGTCATACAGGCAAAGGAAGTTGCACCAAATGTTTGTAACAATCCTTTCCTAGATCACAGAAGTGAGGGAGTGAACGTGATAGAGACTGACGAGGATTGGGATACGAAAGGATCAATTGGACTCATTCGAGAGGGAGATAATCCTAAAACATCTCCGGTCACCCTCACACCTGTTGTGGTAAAACCCAAGCACCGTCTGAAGCCGAAGTAACTACACCGGCACTATCTGAAGTCGAGGTAACCATACCTTTTACTGTGATGGTAGCTCCCACGCCATCGTATAAGTCTGATAATATCCCATGGGATTATGTTACGAAAGCAAGGAGGAAAGGAAAAACAAAAATGGAGGAAATAGGGCGGCACAAGGCATGACTAGAACTGGCAGATTTTATACACCTAAGCACTTAGGGGAAACAAACAAGGAAGCTGTATCTAAGCCACCTGTCGTTGAGACTGGCCCTGATGACCTTTGGAGAAAAGTACAAGTAAGGGAATACTCTGTCGTCAATCATATGAACCAAACTTCCGCTCAGATATCCATCTTCTCATTGCTACAAAACTCCGAGACACACAGGAATGCCTTGATAAAAGTGTTGAGTGAAGCTTATGTACCCACCAATATCACTAGTGGAGAGATGGCCAACATGGTCGGGCAGGTACTGGAAAGCCACAAAATCACCTTTCACGATGATGAATTACAACCAGAAGGACTAAGTCATAACAGGGCACTAGACATCACAGTGCAATTTGAGGATAAGTTCATCACCAGGGTCCTGATAGATGGGGGTTCAAGTCTCAATATATGCACACTAACTACTCTAAAGAGGTTGGGTAAAGGCCTGCACGAGATACGGATGGGAAGTATGAATGTAAAAGTGTTTTATGGATCCCAAAGAGCCACAATCGGAGAAATCAACCTCAACCTACAAATGGGCCCGACCTGGTTTGATGTTGAGTTCCAAGTGCTGGATATATCTACTACCTATAATCTATTGGTGGGACGACCCTGGATATACGTCGTTGGGGTAGTGGCTTCTACTCTGCATCAGGCTGTGAAGTTTGAATGGAATCATCAAAAAGTAATTATCCATGGGGATAGAATTAACTCCATCTACACCAATCAAACCATTCCAGTCATCGACAATAGGAAGAAGCTAGGTGGAGAAACATACCATCGCATTGAGTGATTCAATGTAATTGAAAAGGATCGATGGTGGAGTAACAAGATAGAAATCATATTAATATGGATAGTATATGAACCTAGCAAGGGTCTCGGCAAAAACCTCCAAGGGATCACCAAACCCGTACAACAACAACGTCATAGCACAACTTTTGAGCTCGGATATGAGTATTCTTGTCAAGAGTACCAGGATTGGTCGCTGTTATGGCGGGGTCCTTATTATTCGCTAGCACAACCAGTACCACCTCTACACCAAACATATCATCAAGCTGACATAATGTGGGGATCTGAGGAAGATGAAGTCTTAGCTGGCATGAGGAAACTATTTCTGGATGAAGACGATATGGACTGCAGTGCGATAGTTGAGGAGGAGGAGAAAGACCTTACCATTCAGACCATGGGGAAATGAGATGTTCTCAAAAGCTGGACTGCTGCACCATCCCGGTGCCATCGAGTTACTGGGTAGCTTGGCAGATTAGCATCAATTATTTTTCAGCATTTGAGACATTTTCAGTATTTTGCTTTGAAATAATTGCTCGAGTCATCGAGTCGCATTTGTTAACGTTTTAAAGATTTCAATTAATTCATTGCTACTTTTCATATTTACTATTATTCTCTACATTTTCTCTTTTTACAGTATTATTATTACCTATCCCGATGAACTTGTTACTGTAACACGTATTGAGACAACGCAGCATAAGGATAGTGATTCGGAAGACCTGGAAGATGATATGATGCCTGAGTAAATCGTCAGAGAAGTGGAAAATTTTGAAACAAGCCAAAGTCCAATTTGGACGAAACTGAAGCAGTTATTCCTGTCGAAGTAGAAATCCCTTCTTTGAGAATTATACAAGAAGTCGAGCTCAGTGATGCAGAATGGGTACAGAGCTGCTATGAACAACTGGCTCTCATTGATGGAAAAATAATGAATAAAGTATGCCACGATCAACTCTACAAGAACATAATGGCAAGAGCTTTCAACAAAAAGGTCAGACGAAGGCAATTCACATCGGGGCAATTAGTGCTAAAGCGGATCTTCCCATATCAGGATGAAGCCAAGGGGAAGTTCTCACCCAACTGGCAAGGTACCTACATGGTTCATCGAGTATTAACAGGAGGAGCACTCATACTTGCAGAAATGGACGGAGAGATTTGGCCAAAACCTATCAACTCAGATGCAGTCAAGAGATACTATGTTTAGGATTGTTTACATTTCTTCACTTGATGTAACTGAACTACGCTTGACCTGATTCCCATTTAAGAGGGGATACATAGGCAGCCCTATGGGTCAGGTCACATCTTAATAAAATCTTCATTTTCCCATGATGAGAAACTGGGGTAAGATCGCAAGTTAAACTAACTTCGTCATATGTGGAACAACCAAAAAGCATTGTTAGAAGTATGCATTTAAACTGGGGCAAAATTTTGAGGATGACCCTCAAAATTCTAAAAACAAGGAGGTTGCAATGCCTCTAAATATTTCACAGTCACCGGTTTATCTAAATTATTTGGTCTCACATACTACAATACATTTCAAGCAACTATATTTTTGCAAATAATTTATCAAATGCATACATATGTTTTGAAAACTTTGTTTCCATGATAGTCAGATGCTACCTAGGGTAACTCAAATAGGACTGCAAGACGGGAGTAAAGGTGAAACAAGGAATCAAGAGCACGAACCAACCGTCCCCCACAAAACTCATAATTTTTCTTTGAATGCATGTACGATAGACACAACAGCAATATTCGCAAATACATACGCACAACAAAATCACTACCTCCATGACGACAAGTTGCTAAACGCAAACGCATCAAACTAAGAAATACTTTACTCTCGCACAACTGACCATTGATTTTCTTGCGTAAGGCTAAGCACTACCTTTCTCTGCATGAGACTAAGAATTGTCTCTATTTCTTGCATGAGGCCAAGCATCGCCTCAGTAATTGCATAAGGCTAAGCACTACCTTTCTTTGAATGAGACTAAGCATTGTCTCCATTTCTTGCACGAGGTTAAGCATTGCCTCCGTAATTGAATAAGGCTAAGCATTGTCTTTCTCTACATGAGACTAAGCATTGTCTCCATTTCTTGCACGAGGTTAAGCATTGCCTCCGTAATTGAATAAGGCTAAGCATTGTCTTTCTCTACATGAGACTAAGCATTGTCTCCATTTCTTGCATGAGGCTAAGCATTGCCTCATTAATTGCAT
Source organism: Nicotiana otophora (assembly GCA_000715115.1). Taxonomy (NCBI): domain Eukaryota; kingdom Viridiplantae; phylum Streptophyta; class Magnoliopsida; order Solanales; family Solanaceae; genus Nicotiana; species Nicotiana otophora. The sequence continues at coordinate 103,828 of AWOL01S0032274.1, forward strand.
AAGGCTAAGAACTGCCTTTCTCTGCATGAGACTAAGCATTGTCTCCTTTTCCTGCATGAGGCTAATAACTGCCTCCCTAATTGCATAAGGCTAAGAATTGCCTTTCCTTATATGAGACTAAGCATTGTCTCCCCTCTTTGCATGAGACTAAGCATTGTCTCCTCTTCTTACATGAGGCTAAGCAATGTCTCCTTAATTGCATAAGGCTAAGCACTGCCTCCCTAATTGCATAAGGCTAAGCATTGTCTTTCCCTGCATGAGACTAAGCATTGTCTTATCTTCTTGCATGAGGCTAAGCATTGCCTCCCTAATTGCATGAGGCTAAGCACTGGCTTTCCCTACATGGGACTAAGCATTGTCTCATCTTCTTGCATGAGGCTAAGCACTGCCTTTCCCTGCATGAAACTAGGCGTTGTCTTCTTTTCTTTGGTCACCTAGGACTAAGCGCCGCCCTCATCTCACACAAGACTAAGCCTTGTCTTGTCTCGTCCTCGCATATGACCAGGCATCATATCTTTGCATTTCATGGGTTGAAACATCGCCATTTTGTCCAAAGGCTTCATAGTCCGAAGGCATCATCCTCATAGCCAGGAGACACCATTCCATGGCATGAGGATCTCTCAAACCTGCACATCATTATTCAAAGGAGTCATAGTCCAGAGGCACCATCCTCATGGCTCGAGGACACCATTTTATGGCCTGCGAATCCCTTATCATACGCTTCATGGCCCAGGACGTCATGGTCTAAGGACATCATCCTCACCGTCCAAAGACAACCTTCATGGCCCAAAGGGAATTTGCATCACGTTTAAACTTTTGTAATAACCCATATATATATATATATATATATATATATA
>AWOL01S0032274.1:106668-123272 GCA_000715115.1 Nicotiana otophora
TATATATATATATATATATATTCACATGCACCGTGTTTTAAGTTTTGCAGGTAATCCAGGAGGTAACCATTCTACCAACGGGAGCAATCTTCGCTCCGGTTTCCATTTATAACATTCACATCCTTCAATTGTTTCAAACGTAACCAACTACCAATAATTGCCTACCTTTTACTTTGTGACCGTTCAGATTTCTGCCTTGTGACACGTCCGTAACATTTCAAATTCATATTCACGACTCCGCATAAATTCATCTGATACTATCACACCCAAAATAGCCCTCTCTGAGACATGCAAACATTCCTATAACAACTCCATTGGTTTCATTCACCGTTGGATCCAGAACTACACACGGCTCGATTCCTGTAATACCAGGGATATGTAGGCAACTCAGGAACTGGGTTTCGGTCTCCATTTTTTCAAATCACATCATTCCTCACTCAATTCGGCCAAATTGGTCATCATTTGCTTTACCCGACAACTCTTTCATCATTCTCGGGTAAAGAGGGGCAGCTGTTGATACCCAATTCGCACTCATATTTTCTCAAATAGTATATATAATTTCAAAATATTATTTTGCATCATTATCTAGTTTACAAAATCTATACAAGAATGTTTCTATAAATTTTCATAATTTTTAGAGCTTTAAAATTGATTTTCTTACATTTAAATTACTTAAATATTTATTAATTACTCCTTCAAATCATTTGGTGATGACTTAATCATCTAAAATTATTATTTGCATCCACAATACATTGTTTCAAATATTTTTACTTCATTATTTACACTAGTAGTTTATGCTATTTGCACAACCTTGCAATAATAGCCTGTATTTTACAACTTTATTGCATTTTGTCATTTTATTCAAGGTCAAAATAAGCTGCTACATTTTTTATAATCTTTTACTATCGTTTTAAAGTATTAATTTGCATAGATAGCATTTTTTAAAACTATTGTTATTAAATTATTTCCCCTTAATCTCTTATTTAAAAACTGGCCCAATTTTACGCTAATGTTTGGACTAATTTTGGCCCAACACTTAACCCACTCACTCTCCTCTTCAGCAGCCCAATCCAAACGACCCTTAACCTCAACCCAGGCGGAACCCATTTCAAATAACCCACCCGTCTCCCTCGCGATCCTGGCCGTTGATCTCAAACGATCAACCGCCCATAACATACCTACCTGTTTCTTTATATTCCCTCTTTCCTAAAACCCTAGCCCATTTTCTACCAACCCGCCGCCCTGAAATACCTAGAATCCCCCTATTCTCTAAAGAACCCTAATCTCCGCCCTTCACCAATCCCTCTCCTAATCCCGTTAACAATAGGATTCACCCATTATTTACTTACCATACTTATGTTCCTTCGCTACTGGTTGCTTCATTACGGTATTACATAGTACTTGCTCCATTTTTGGCAAATATCAATCTCCGAATCAAGGGAGATAAGCTTCACCCTTCGGTATATGGACGATATTTCGTGACCTAATGTGTTTCTAGACCATCTCTATGTGCAACCTTGATGGCAATGAACTTGTTTTGTGATCTGAACTTCTTTAGCATTTGATTTTACCTAAAACGACCAGTTCTAAGATATGTTTATGCTTAACTTGAATAATTTGGACTCTCTTTAGTTCGTTTAGCCTAATGTGTTGGTATCTAAATGTTTACATTTGTTGCTTGGCATGAGTTTGCTTCCCTGTTTTGTTCTTGGTTCCTGTAATGACTGACTCGTATCTATAATGTGTCCTAATCTATGTTAAGAACTTCAATCTAGCTATGACCTTCTCCCATGCTATTTTGTCACTCATTATGTCTTCGGTTTGCCTAATCTCGTATCCATTGGTGATTAGTTGGGACCTTTAGAGCAGCCATCTTAATGTGTGTTTCCTTATAATGTTTGATACTATTTTGTCTTCAACCAAATAGCAATGAAGTTTGCTCTTTTGTGCATCTTGTGATGGAGGTGATACTTGATGACACGAGTGCCATGATCAATGTAGAAGACCCTTTGGAAGTTGTGTTGTTAAACCATGAGGATGATGAAAAGGAAGGCTTGGTTGAATGTGCAAATGCATTGCAAGGAATGGGATCCTACTCATATGGGCCCCGTAAATTTTTCTTGGACTTGGAAAACCAGAAGACTCCACCAACAAAGCCCTAAATCGACGAGCCACCAACATTGGAATTGAAGCCTTTTCCTTCACACCTCAGGTATGAATTCTTAGGCCCTTCTTCCACATTACCTGTTATTCTTTCTGCTTGCCTAACTAACGTGTAGGTAGACTCCACCCTTGCGGTGCTTCAAAGAAGGAAAATGGAAATTGGATGGACTTTGGCTGACATTCAGGGTATAAGCCCCGCCTTTTGCATGCACAAAATTATACTAGAGGATGATGCCAAACCCTCCATGGAACATTAAAGGAGGTTGAACGAGGATATGCAAGAGGTCGTCAAGAAGGAATTTATCAAGTGGCTTGATGCAGGGGTTGTGTACCCTATTTCGGATAGTTCATGGACTTCACCGATACAATGTATGCCGAAGAAGAGGGGTATGACTGTGGTCACAAATGAGAAAAATGAGTTGATCCCCACTCGTACTGTCACCGGATGGAGGGTATGTATGGACTACAGAAAGCTGAACAAAGTGACCCGCAAAGACCACTTTCCATTGCCCTTTCTTGATCAAATGTTGGACAGACTTGTCGGGCGTGCCTACTATTGCTTTTTGGATGGATACTCAGGGTACAACCAGATTCTCATTGTATCGGAAGACCAAGAGAAAACCATCTTCACATGTTTGTATGGCACATTTGCATTCTCACGGATGCCGTTTGGTTTGTGTAATATACCGGCTACCTTTCAGCGGTGTATGATGGCAATATTTACGGATATGGTGGAGGACTTCCTTGAAGTGTTCATGGATGATTTTAGTGTTTTGGTGGAATCGTTTGAATAATGCTTGGATAATCTTGACAAAGTGTTGGCCCGATGTGAAGAGACCAACCTAGTGCTTAATTGGGAAAAATGCCACTTTATGGTCGAGGAGGGCATTGTCCTTGGCCATATGATCTAAAAGAACGATATTGAAGTGGACAAAGCGAAGATTGAACTTATTTCAAAACTCCCTCCTCCTACTTTCGTCAAGGGAGTTAGGAGCTTTCTTGGGCATGCGGGGTTCTACCGAAGGTTCATCAAGGATTTCCCAAAAGTGGTAAACCCCTTGTGCAAGCTGCTAGAAAAAGATGCAAAGTTTGTGTTCGATAAAGATTGCATGAAATCTTTTGAGCTTCTCAAGTATAAATTGACAACCACTCCCATCATTACCGCACCCAATTGGAGCTTACCATTTGATCTCATGCGCGATGCTAGTGACGTTATGGTAGGAGCGGTTTTGGGGCAAAGGGTCAACAAGATATTTCATCTAGTCTATTATGCAAGCAAAAGGATGAATGATGCCCAAGTCAATTATACGGTGACCGATAAAGAGTTATTATCCATTTTCTTTGCTATGGAAAAGTTCAGGCCATATCTCATGGGTGCCAAAGTGATTGTGCACACCGATCACACGGCACTCCATTACTTGATGACCAAAAAGGACTCGAAGGCTAGGTTGATGAGATGGGTTCTTCTACTTCAAGAGTTTAACCTTGAAATCATTGATAGAAAAGGAAGTGATAATCAAGTGGCGGACCACTTGTCCCGCTTAGAAGAGGAGGGGAGGCCCCACGATGGCCTCGAAATTAATGATTCATTTACGGATGAACAACGCCTCTCCGTGTCTTTGAATGGTATGCCTTGGTTCGCCGATGTGGCTAACGTTCTTGTGACCAGCATTGTCCCGAGTGATCTCTCTTCTAACCAAAGGAAGAAACTCAAACAGGACAGCTTGGATTATTATTGGTATGAGCCCTATCATTTCAAGATTTATAATGATGGTGTATTCCGGAGATGTGTGATGCTTTCCATTCCTCGCCCTATAGTGGTCATCATAGGTGGACGAGAACTGCTTCAAAGGTTCATAGCTGTGGATTTTATTAGCCTACCCTGTATAAAGATGCAAGTGAGCTTGTTAAGAGGTATGATGAATGCCAAAGAGCTGGTAGAATTTCCAAGAAGGATGAAATGCCTCTCACCACTATTCTTGAGATCGATATTTTTGATGTGTGGGGCATAGACTTTATGGGGCCATTTGTGAGTTCCTGTGGTAACACTTACATTCTGGTTGCTGTTGATTATGTTTCCAAGTGGGTTGAATCTGTAGCTTTGCCCAACAATGATGCACGGAGTGTGGTGGCGTTCGTAAATAAAAATATCTTCACAAGGTTTGGCACTCCTAGGGCGATCATCAGTGATGGGGGTTCTCATTTCTGCAATAAGGCCTTCGACACTTTACTCTCCAGGTATGGTGTCAATCATAAGGTGTCGACGCCTTATCATCCCCAAGCTAGTGAACAAGTTGAGGTCTCCAACAATGAGATAAAGAGAATATTATCAAAATCTGTCAATGCAAACCGGACGGATTGGTCAAGGAACCTTGACGATGCTTTGTGGGCTTATAGAACTGCGTATAAGACTCCAATTGGTATGTCTCCGTACCGGTTGGTATTTGGGAAAGCATGCCATCTTCCAGTTGAGATAGAGAACAAGGCCATGTGGGCGCTCAAGAAGTTAAACCTTGAATGGGATGTAGCAGCCAATCTCCGGGTAGAGCAACTCATTGAACTTGATGAATTCCGGTTGCATGCCTATTCCAGCTCGTCCTTGTATAAGGACAAGATGAATTACTTACATGAAAAATATGCCCGGAACAAAGAATTCAAGGAGGGTGACTTGGTTCTTCTATTCAACTCTCGGTTACGACTGTTTCCGGGAAAGCTCAAGTCAAAATGGAGTGGCCCTTTTAAAGTGGTGCATGTAACTCCGTTTGGTGCTCTTGATTTGAAAAACAAAAATGTTGAAATCTTTAGAGTTAATGGGCATCGAGTGAAGCACTACCTCATCAAGTTTGATGTCAGCCACGTGGTGGCCTTGATCAATTTCACATGATGATGGTAATATGCATCGTGCCGCGACGTTAAATCAGGCGCTTCTTGGGAGGCAACCCATGTGACGTTTTCTTTTTCTTTTCTTTTTTTTTGATTTTCTTCTTAGATTAGGCATTGTTTTGGACTAACTAGTTGTGAAGTTTGTGTAGGAATTGGTTGTGCAGTACAGGACTTTGACAGGGAAAAATCTGACTAAGTGTGGGAATTTCGCGGACCGCGCTCAAAATTTTGCGGTACGCGTTAGCATTTTGTGGTGGCACATTTTATCCATGGACGCGTACTTGAAGAGCCCAAAATATCAACTCTCTGAAGTTGAGTTCGCGTCTGCGTTCATAATTTGGCGGACCTCGGTGACATTCGCGGCCGCGCCCAATTTTTCGCGGACCGCGCCCAGGATTTTGCAACAGCTCTTTGAAAGGTAAAAAGCACGGACCGCAGTAGAATTCCGCAGACCGCACTAAGGTAAGTCGGTGGGTTCCCATCAGTTTGATATAAATAGAAAGTCCTTAGGACTTTTACACTTTTCGAACCTCAAACTTTCACCACATTAAAGCAATGTTCATCTTCCTCTTCTTTGACTGTCAATCTCATTTCATATCAATCAAGAATCCATTTTCCTCTACAATTTCACAACTAGTATGCTCAAATCTTTGCATTGATTTTATCTCTTTCTTTTCTTTTCTTCTAGTTTTAATTTTTTTTTTTAGTTAGGGTTTAATACATGCCACAATCTCAAAATCATACTTAATTAATGCTAAATTCATGTGGGTAATTGTTTTACATGCCTAATGGGGAATAAGGTTATTAACTATGCATGTTTATTGCATTAAATTTTGCACTTACTGAAAACCCTAGGTTTCAAATGTGCCAGTACCCGTTTTGTTTGAACTCCGCGGACTGCAGTCCATTTTACGCGGTCCGCGTTCTTTAATTTAATTTATAAGAGCTGATTATGGTTGCATGTTCGCGGATGCGGTGATTTTTCCGCGGTCCGTGTTTGAACTTACGTGGTTGCGTCTAAAATTTGCAGTCCGTGCTCATGAGTTTCAGAAAGTTTGGCAATTGCTTCCGTGGCCGCGTCCATTTTTACGCGGTTCGCGTTTGATCTTTCGCGGCCGAGTCCCAAATTTCGCGATCCATGAAAGACCATGATTAGAGAGTTGGTAGTCTGAGTCCAACCTCCTCGCGGTCGTGCCCATTTTTACGCGGTCCGCGATTGCCCTTCCGCGGCCGCGGCCATTTTTCTGCGGTCCGCGGTGCGCCATTTTGGGAAGCACTGTGTCATTTCATCTGTGTTTCTTTAAGGATTCATTGAACCACAATACTAATGATCTTTCACTAATTGTGTGCCCAGATAATGGTGCGATCTCGTAGTGGTCCCGACAAATCAAAAGAGAGGGGAGAATCCTCCCGAGGCCGAGGCAAAGGGAAGCGGACTACACCCTTAGCACCTCAAAAGATTATTAGCAAAAAGGCCCCATATGTGAGACCTCAGGCTGACTCCTCGGACACTATTGAATACCTCCCTTCCAGGGAGATTTCCGAGGGAGAATCTACACAACAACCCGAGGCTCAATCTCAACCTTTCCATGTCTTCAATCAACCCACCTCCTCATCTGAGTCGTCTGATGGCTCAGAAGGAGGTAGTGAGACTCCAGCACTATCTCCCCCACCTGCTGCAACTCTGCCTCAACAACTACTCCTATTGATATTGATGATGAAGAAGAGGTTATGGATGACAGGAGAGGAGGTGATACCCATGAGGGAGGGGGGGAGAGGGGTTGATTAGATCAAGGAAGTCGGCAGTGTGGCAAGATAGGTTCGTGAGTGAGAAGGCCTACCACAAATTCCGGGAATGGTGGCCACAAAGGTCGCTCACCCTTGAGCGACATTTCATAGAAAGAGACTTTCTCCATCACAACCCGAATGTGAAGAGACAATTTGATAAAAGAGTGGGGTGGATATTCTTCACTAGCAAGTTGCCGGAAACAAATGAGTACCTAGTCAAGGAATTCTATGCCAATGTTGCCCACATCAAAAAGGATACCTATATGACTAAGGTACGAAATAAGAAGATCTAGTTCGATGGCAAAACTTTGAATACATATGCTGGGTTTGATGATATAGACGCTGCTCTATACATACAGAAGTTGGCATTAGATGAAGCAACCCGTCCATGGGTAGCAGAGGTGATAGCCATACCAGGGACAACACCGACATGGCTTACACCGGGAGTCTCAATTGCCAGAAACACCTTTAGCTTTGAAGCCAAAGGGTGGTGCACCTTCGTCTACAGCCGCCTTGATCCTTGCCACCATGACAGTGATATCCCACTCTCTCAGACGATCCTCATAGCATCCATCATGGCGTGGTACCCAATAAATGTGGGGAACCTCATGGCCCAAAACATATCTAAGACAACCGAGAAGGAAGAAAGGACCTACCCTTACCCCAATTTCATCACTATGTACCTAGAGGACCAGGGGGTTGAGGAAGGTGAAGCCGAAAAGGCCCTTCTCTTGGTACAACCATAGATAACCCAAAGTCAAAAGTCAAAGCCACTACCTCCACTGGCCAGTCTGAAGAGCCAAGGTTAGTGGCCACTAGTTCTGAGCCTTCCACAGCGCAGGGTTCTTCGGTTGCTATGCCACCTCCCTCATCCGGGCCATCTATCACAACCCCATTATCTGTTCCCTCATCTTCCGCATATCCTCAGACTTCAGTGCGGGTTTCTCAGATGCTATCCAGCATCAACAACTGGTTGCAGGCAGCTACATCAAAGATGTCTGTTTTATCCAGTGCAATCGCAGCACGGGCAGCCCCAGCATAGCTTCAGGTACCTCCATCAGTGGAGGATTCATTGAATGAGCTTCTGGACAACCAAAAGAAGCTCCTGGACAACCAAAAGAAAATCCTGGAGACATTAGATACTCATGCGAAGGTGATAAAGGAGTTGGGCAAGCAGGTCAAAAAGATGAAGAAGACTCAAGCTTCAAAAGAGTCAGTGGAGCTGCTGAAGAAGGAGGTAGAGAAGTTCACTTCTACCGGAGATATTCCACTGGACCTGCTTATGGAGAAGACTGCCCCTGCAGCACAGACAACACAGGCATCAGAGCAGGAGGCTGACAGAGAGCCGGTGAGAGGATTTGTGGTGCCCCAGTCAGAGGACCTGGAGATACAGTTGGAGGACCCGGAGGGAGTTGATGATCCTATGCAGTCCGAGGTCCCCACTAGTGAGCCAGACCCCATGCATACAAACACCACATAGGGAGTTTTCTTTACTCTCTATCCCTTCCCTAATTTTTCTTTATCATTGAGGACAATGTTATCTTTTATTTGGGGGGTGGTCTTATTTTGATTTGATGACTGGCATGTAATAATTATGATACTATTTTCCTTTATTTTTACTTATCGTTATTTTCACTTTCGTTATTTTTCACTTTTGGTATGTATATAACTTTACCATTCCATGTATATATTCATCTTTATTTTGTATATATTCGGTTCACTCCATTTTTGTACATATTCATTTTACTTTCCTAGTTTACTTTATAACTTCTTTTGTATTTTTCCTTAATAGCTTAGCTTCTTATTTCCTTTAGTAACTTCTTTTTGAGTTTTTAGCTTCTTTTCACATTTTTTGCGTGATCAATAAGCCTTTGGTTTTTTTAATGTCACGGTTCTTTCCAACGGTGGATATTGTGTGAACCGGGTGGCTCTTCCCAACAGTGAATGGCGTGACAAACTTTTTAAGGGATTGAGTCTGTTTTTTCTTTTTCTCTAATATGTAGTAGTAATGAATAAAAGTGTCTCAAGCAGGATTCACTTGGTACTAACATATTTACCTTCAACCTCATGGTTAGAAACAAGTTGATTGACAAAGAATAGCTCTAGTTGTAACCTTTAGACTCTTGAGTTGACTAAAACTATCATCAAGTGGTTTCTTGGAGCCATCTGTGATCTTCAATCTTAGCTAGGGTTGTTATGGGCCCTCGACTCTGTTCTCTTTAACAATCCATTAGCTTGAGAGAGAGGTGGGGTATTGAATTGTAAGTCCAAGTCCTGTGCCAATAAGTCTAGAATTTGCCCTGAATATTTGTCTAGGCGAAATTCTAAGTGTAGTTCGACTTGAGAAGTGATTGTAGGCTCTCCTTGGTCCCATTTGAACTGTGAAAGCTTCTGTAGCCTACCAATATGATATCCATAGTCAACCCCTTTGAGCCTAAACCTATTTCATTCAATAGCCACATTACAAGCCTTCATCTGTTTTATAATGACCCTCTCTTGACACCCAATCTTTCCTTAGCAGTCATGATGAGCAATTAGCAAAAACATAAGTTTGGGGGAGAGACAAGGAATTTAAAAGTGATGAAAGGTACAAAGAACAAAAAGAATTGATGAAAAGGAAAGGCAAAGAAAAGGATGAAGAGTTAAAAAGAAATATGTCAAAAAGAAAGAAAAGGTTAAAGGGATTCAAGGAAAACAATGTTGAAAGGCATGGAATGATGAGAAAAGGAGAAAAGTGATTGTCATGAACAAGAAAGAGTGACAATGTGTCTCTCTAGTTTCCCTGAGGAAGAAGAAAATGACTCAAAGAGTCAAGAAAGTATGAACCGAAATGAGAAAATGGAGTGCTTAAGGAAAGATGAAACCATCATAGTTCATTATGTCCTACCTTGATCCAAAAAGCCTTCATTACATCCCGCTAAAGCCCTATATGATTTCAAGTTGAGTGAGCTTACATTAGTGATGATTTACATAAGGGGCAAGCTTATGGTACTTAGAGCTGGACTTGTGGCATTCTTTTGAGAGTAATGAGCGCACTTCTTTACAATCCTTGTTTTGTGTGTCATATTTTATAAAGTGAGATTTGCTCATGTAGAGTAGAGGAGGAGGAGTTTGGGATCCACAATGACCTACTTGAGAGAGCGAGCTTCCTTGATGAATTGAGTCAACTCTTGATGCTTTTGTGTCACATTAGAACTATGGAACTCAAAAGTTCATAGCATGATGTTGTTGATAATGCATTTGTGTTGAGGGTAATTGTTAGTCCCAATTGATTCTTGATGAAGTCACCTTAGGACAGCTGAAATTTTCATTTATTTTTCTTGTGGAGGTGGGAATTACCTTATTTGCTTGAGGACAAGCAAAAGCTTAAGTTTGGGGGAGTTCATAAGTAGGGATTTTAGCCTATTATTTGCTCTCTTTTACTTAGGTTTTGGGCCAAAAATGCGTGAAGGTATTCCCAAAAACTAACTTAATGTGCTTGCTTGTAGGGTTTTGTTCGAAATGAGCCAAAGAAGCCATAACCAACTCATAAAGGAGTCAAACTTGAACATAAAACCAAGTCTGGACCAATACAATGGAACGCGGACTGCGATAAAAAAGGGCGGTCACGAAATTATCATCATTGAGGCGGCCATTATTCCGCGGACCGCGAAAAAGAGATTCAGAGAGGCTGTTTTGAGAACTAAAATTGAGCACTGAGAGCAGCAGAAAGATGCGACCGCGAAGTGACTAGCGCGGCCGCAGTTGGAATTTAGTAGACAGTGTTTGTCCAGATTCAGAGACTTTGCAAGATGGGCATAAATGAAGAAGGCGGTCCGCGTCTAAATTACGCGGCTGAAAAGGAATCTCACGCGGACACGGTGAACATTATGCGGTTCGTAAAACGAAGATCTACCCAGGCCCAGATATGAAGAAACGTGGACCGCGCTCACTATTACGCAGCCGCGAAATCCCAAGCGCGGACGCTGTCAGAATTACGCGTCCGTGAAACCTCCGCAGGGGCATTTTTGTCCAGAATTTGCAGCCTACTATAAATAGATCTTTTTATCAATTTTAGGTTAAGTTTTGTTTAGCAGAGCACGTGAACGGCTGGTTTTTCCCTTTTTAGGCAAGTTTAGCGTAGATTTGCCTTCAAACTTTAGATTTTCATCTTGTACTTTAATATTATGACTTATATTTCATCTTTATCTTTGATTTCTGCTGTTATTTTGAGTACTTTAACAAGGAATTGGGGTGAACTCAAGAGATTTATAGCCCCAATAAAAGGGTTAAACCTATAGATAGTAATACCTGACTTGAGCCAATTTCACTTGTATTGTATGAACACCCATTTGGGCTTGAGAAAGCCAAATCGGGCAAAGTCACTCAAACTATCGAGAGGTATAGAGTGACCACTTATGTGTGATGGTTATATCACGACCCCAATCATAACAAGATTGTCCTAGATTCTTGATACCCATTAGATACTCACCGAGGCGGAAGTCACTTCCCTAGTGCCTTTTAACACTTGAAAACTTTCACCAAAAATATTGTACTTAGCTTACACTTAGCATACAATAGTATAAAATTAGAATAGAATCAATCGCAATAATGTTTGGAAGTGAAATTAGGAACAACATGTACATCTAGATTAGTTAGATACCCAACTCCAAGACAAATTAACTCTCTGTGGAAATCGATCCCGACCTCGTTGGGTAAAACTGCATTGACCATCCTCGCTACTCTATAGTGGTGTAGGTTTGGCCTCGATCAGGCCTCCCAACGATCCTTTGAAAGCTTGCACCATGAGCGCTCGGAGTAGGGCATTTGTGATTTGATACCCTCGACCCACTCCTTGAGTCGAGGGACAGTATTCGGGACCCAAGCGACAGCTGCACCATCATAAAGCATCAATAAGAAGGAAGGAAAAAAGTATAAAATTGACTTTCAAAAGCATAATTATAATTACGTGATGTATTCCACTTCTCGGGGAACGACATACGCTTAGCTGGGATCAAGTCCAAAGTCCTCACTCGAACAAAATGGCCTTGCCAGCCCTGATCCCGGTCTTCATCAATACTCGAAACGGGGATTTACTGGCCCGATGCACAAGCTTTATCAGTCCCTCCCCGGAAGATTCGAGGACTGTATAAGCGCATAAGGTGGTCGATGGTGAACGAGCATTCATCAATCTTGCTCATGAAGAACCGGAGAAGGATCACGATCCTCTAGAGTGAAAGATGAATTTGACCGAGGCATATCTCGTATCTCTTGCAGAAATCGATGATGACCGGGTCCACTGGGCCTAGTGTAAAGGGATAAGTGTAAACATTTGAGTATCCCTCGACATGGGTGGTGATGGCTTGATCGGTTTCGGGAACCACTATATGCTTATCAACCCAATTACAGTCCTTTTGGACCGTATGGAGGACATCTTCGGTGAACGAGCAGATGTACCTCGAGACCTCCTCGCATCGGCCTTGTACGGAGGAAGGCTTTTCAACTTTATAATCAACATTAACCGGGAATCCCCCGGGGATGAACATTTTCAAATGGGGTTCCGGTATTGGTTCCTCGACAGTAGTACGCGAAACAGTCTCATCGGTCTCAGTACCCAGCCGCGAAGTAGAAAGAGTTTCTTTTTGGGGAACGGTTTTTGAAGTCTTCGCCATTTCTTTAGAAAAAATAAAAGGAGTGCACTTGTTGGATGGAGATAAAATTGAACAAAAGTTCTTACAAAAGATCTCAAATAACCAGAGTATAAATGCTAGGAAGTATTGAAATTTCAAAGGTAGTTGGGTAGAAGATTTGGATGTAAAATTAAAATGAATAAAGGAAGAGGTATTCATAGTATTTCACGGGCGGTTCGCATCCAAGAATGGCCGACAGGCGACTGACATACATTAAATGCCATTACGACTTGACTGACGAGACGTTTCAGTTGTTTTGTCGTATCTGTCACAGTGTATCGAAGTAAGAATTGAAAAGCTCATGTCGTTTCTCGTCGTCTACTCTTCGAAAAATGAGGGGACTATCTGTATACGGTCGAAATCGAGCTCGTGGTGCATCCTAGCTTCCGACATGGCAGGCCATGCTCGAGACATGGCAATAAAGAACTGAAGATCGATCCCAAGTCCCACCGGGCTAGAACCCGGAGGCGGAACGCCTGCCTTCGAAAATATTGAGGTCGTGATCCCAAAATCGGTCCTAGCCTCGAACGACCATGAAGGAACATTGTTAGCATAGCGAACAAAAGACCAAAATATTCGTGACCAACCAGATATTACGTCGGGAATCTCGGCACGTATCAATAAGGAACCGACAATCAGTAAATCAAGAGATTTTTACCTTTTATGGAATTGTACCTAAAGTAGGACTCCTCTACTATATAAAGGGGGTCTAATAATTCATAAAACACATTGTAACATGCACTAAAAAGCAATACATTATTATTTTCTCTTCAAGCTCTTATTCATCTGCATCTTGAGACCGATCGAGGTACATCCGGCTCGAGGGTGACTGATCCTTCAAGGCTGAAATTGCCCAATTCGCGTGGTTTGAATTTATTTTGTCATTATTTATTCAATTGCAACCTAATTTATTACTTTGTGTCGAGTTAACCCGCATATCCTTAAAACCACTTACAAATTTAATTGTTATCCGATTTTGAGGGTAAACAAATCAGTGCGAGAATGTGGTTGTCATAGTGGTGGAAATAAGTTAAACTTGGAGATGTGGGGTTCGCAATTCATCTTTCCGACATTAATTTCGTTCAAGAGCTTAAGGGTACCCCTAAATTCATGGCTCTAGAGTACTACTAGTATTATACGTTTGCCAAAAAGCTCTTCCTTCTCTCTAGTTTATCTTTCTAACTTTTCCAATGCACTCCACTTATTCACTTGGGGCGTTCATAGTTTGGTTTGGATCGCCTTTATTTTTCAAAAACTCAAATCTAGTAAGTCGGTTTTTTAAATATTAAAACCAAATCAAACTAATTAGGTCGGTTTTTTATCACTTCCATTGATGTCGGTTTTTCAGTTTTTTCGATTATTTATCGGTTTTTCGTTAGTATGAGACATACAATACTAAACACATATTGTCATATTATGGCGACTACATTTTCAACTTAACACTATCAAACTAATTGCTCTTTGAGAAATCTATCATTTACCAAGATATATTGATGGTAATTGAATCAAATAGCGATGAATAATTTAAGGACTCAATTAAAAATAGATTATTTTTAACATAAAATAGATTCTTGTACTTAGCAAAAGAGAACTACCAATCAAATTAGAATGTAAAGGCAAACGAATAGATTATAATTATAATAACAAAGAACTAGACTAAAAACGCAAATGATTAATATGTATCATAAAATTTTTAGAAATTTTGTAAAAAAATATACATATATATAGGTATAATAATAAATTTTAAATAGTTACTTCTATAGTCGGTTTGGTTCGATTTATTTTTTTGTTATTTTTTTATGAAAACCAAAACCAAATCAAATTTGGTCGGTTTTTAAAATTCAAAACCAAAACTTATGTAAGCTTTGGACCCACTTTTGGGATCTTATTTATATATTAACCACTAGACAAGTGCTGCCGGGTGATATAGTTGCATAAAAAAAATAAAAAACAAAAAAACAAAAAAAAAACCAAAACTTAACCAAATAAAAAAAAGTATAAGTTTTTTTTATCCGTCTGGTTGGATTTTTGGGGGTTTTATGAAGGAAAATGTATCTAGCTATACTATAATAGAAGCTTATTTACCACTTTTCTTTAGGTTCCTTAAAAATTATATTCTTTATCTATATTTACTATTTATATACAAAACCTTAATAAAGAGAGCATCCTTAAAACTAGGATGTAACTGATACAGCCCTTCCCTCTCCCCTCCCCCACGTCAGCCCCCCTCCCCTCACTCTCATGTATATCAGTTATACAAAGCTCCTAAAATCACGTTTTCATCCCATTTTCAAAAAGATTTTGAAATATTTCTCTCTTTCATACAAATTAATCCAAATCTCATCCTCTTCACACAAATTCATCGACATTATCTCTAAAATTGCAGTAGCAAAGAGTTCTCCATTGACAACCATTAAAAAGTTTTGAAACTTTGAACTCAACATTTGGGTTTTATGAAATTGTGATTTGTTCTCATCCTCTTCACACAAATTCATCGACATTATCTCTAAAATTGCAGTAGCAAAGAGTTCTCCATTGACAACCATTAAAAAGTTTTGAAACTTTGAACTCAACATTTGGGTTTTATGAAATTGTGATTTGTTCTCATCCTCTTCACACAAATTCATCGACATTATCTCTAAAATTGCAGTAGCAAAAAGTTCTCCATTGACAACCATTAAAAAGGTTTCGAAGCTTTGAATTCAACATTTGGGTTTTCCGAATTTGTGATTTGTTTGGATTGGGTGCTCTTGCAAACGATTAAGAATATAACTTGGAGTTTATATCTAAATTATGAGGGAGATTGATTAAGTTTAGAGTTATATTTAGGTAAAATTTCATATTGAAACTCGAAGAAGAAAAGTTTCTGAATTGTATCACGATTGTATGGTAATTCTATCATAATTATATCACAATTATATCAAAATTATTTTTGACTTGTATCTGATATATCAATATATAAAATAATACACAATACAATACTAATACAATTATAATACAAATATTTTATCAGAATTTAAGTTTAGAGTTGTGATTGAAACTTGAAAAAGATGAAGATCAGAATTGTATCACGATTGTATCATAATTGTATTTGCATCATAATTGTTGCAGAAATTGTATCACAAATGTATGATAATTGTATATGGTGATGAGCAATTGTAAGTTTGTGACTAATTTAACATTTGGATTGTGTATAAGTCATTATCATATTAGTAATAATTTTGCTAGAGTTTAACAATTTTTGAATTGTTGAAGAAACTTTTAGCAATTGATTGTTTTTGTCATCTTATGACATTCTATGCCGTGTGTATAGATTTCTAACTGCAAAGAAAAAGTATCTTTTTGGTATCTATTATGGAAATCAGTTCTGTATTATTGGATTTGTTAGATTAGGTATCACTTTCCTAACATTATAAGGAATTAAAGATAGTAGGAACATAGAATATGCAGTATGGCATTATATTAAGTATTTGAAGGTTCCAACCAAAATTATTCAGCAACTGAAGCAAAATTACCAGCTTCTTGTTGAGACATGCAACTATCGAAGAGAGAGAAGAGGAGATATACGTACTGAAAATATTAGGACGCATGAAATGAGGAGAAATGTGAAAAAGGGAAAGTATATAATTGAATCCCTTAATTGAAGGTATTAATCATTAGATGAGAGCCTTTTAAGGGGAATGTATAAAATTTGTAAGAAAAACCTAGATACTTTTTGAAAACTACAAAACCTAGAGAAAATAAATTAATAAGTTCCTATCATTGTATATAGGCAAAATACATAGTTTACTCATCCACCTTGCACCCAAATCTCTGTTACATACTTGTTGACCACGGGTTTAACTTTACACACCAAATCTTTCAAATGTGTGTCAATTACACACTACTTTAGCTATGTGTCACCAGCGTGTTACACACATAAAACAAAGCGCGTGAATGATAAAACTTTCATGTCACAAGTTTTATAAAGAATTCACGTGTCTAATTTTTAAGTTTTTTTCTTTTTACACAAATTAACAAATAAATTAAAAGGAAAAAATAACCCCTCCATCTCTTGTCTTCTTCCCCGGCCCAGCCCCCCTTCCCCAATCTATGTCGCCC
>AWOL01S0032275.1:13707-26107 GCA_000715115.1 Nicotiana otophora
ATATATATATATATATATATATATATATATATATATATATATATGTAGGATTTGGACAAAACTTAAAACCAAAACAGTAGATCCGCTAGTTAATTTGATACGTATACGTACTGATTGAAAGAAACTATTTCATCTGTTCCAGTTTACGTGAACCTATTTCATTTTTGGTCCATTTCAAAAAGAATGATCCCTTTCTAAATTTGGTAATAATTTAGCTTAAACTAACAATTCTACTCTTAATAAGAAGCTTTTATAACCACACAAATACTCTGGGACCTTTTTTGATTTTTTTAAGATCACAAATTCTAAAAAATTTTATTTTTTTTTAAATTTTATGCTCAGTCAAATAGGTTCACGTAAATTTGTAAGAGAGAGTGTGAGATTTTAGAATTCTGTGAAGTGTCAGTTCGACGTTAATTGCTGTAGCTTATACGAATAAAATAATTGTAAAATGAGCAAAAGACAAACTTCTTACCTTTACAATTTGACGGTCGAAGTATCCCATTTTTTGTTGGATTTCGTTACACATTGTTTTAATTACTTAAAGTGCAGGCAAGAAGAGGGAAAGTAATTGATCAATAATAAATGCATAGAGATTGTAGATTTGCGAAAGTTAATTATGGGAATATTCCTTCGATTGGTTTAACCGAAGACCAAGGCGGGACTCTAGCTTTTTCCTTAATTAACATTGACATTTGGCATCTTCCACATTTTAATATTCAATAGCCTAGGTAGGGTTGCGATCATGCGTGACGTTCTTATGTTGGACCACCACGGGTGTATTACTCGTAGGGTGTTAATGGTTCGATTCGATCGGTTATTTTATAAAATTTGTATCATATCAATTTTTTGGTTATGTTGTGATGTATAATCAAAATTAAACTTTTAAAAACCGTACCAATTATGTTGGTTTTTCTTCGGGATCAGTACAGTTCGGTTAATTTTCGATATTTTTTTAAATATCATTAAAAAGTCACTAGTAGAAGCATAATGCAATAACATACCTACTTTGATAGGACTTATCAAAACTCTCTAGACAATTTTACTATTTAAAAGGTGATGAACTAAGAAAATATAAAAGATGATCAGAGTATCGATCCATCAACTATTCTATAGCAGTGTAAAAGAAACTAAGCAAAGACAAAGAAAATATAAATCACATGGGTGGAAAGATATTAAGCAAGCTGAGACTCAAGAATAAAGTCTATAGAAGATTAATTTGAAAATATAAATTTAAATCATACGAAAATTCAATACATTGTAGTTTGCTACTCAAAATCACTAGATTACCTTGTGTCTTGCTAGCGAATATGCTGAAAATAATTTAGTTTCATTAGCAGTAGCATAATAGGTTTGGGAAATAGAATTTTGGGTTTAATTAAGTGTTGGCTTGTAACCGTTTTTATAATTTCAAGGCCCAAGGAAAAATTTAATAACTTATTATTTTTAATATTAATATATTTTTCCCATGTAAATTTATTCAGTACGGTTCGGTATTTTTTCGGTTCATTTTCATAAAATAAAAAACCAACCCTAATTATCGGTACGATTATAGATTTATATAAAAATAAACTATGATTTTATTTAAAAAAACCTAAAAATCGATTTGATTCGGTCGGTTTAGTCGGTTTTGAAATATCCATTCATACCCTTAATTACTCATTTCAAATCCTACGAGATCTTATTATGTTGATCATCAAAAGTGTTTCTCAGTTTTTTGTAAGAACTATATAAAATATATATATATAAACATTTTCAGTTAATCAAATCAGTTAATATAGAACTATATAACATTTTCAGACAAATCAGTTATATATACATTTTCATTTTCAGTTTTTTTCGATCCCGGTCTCACAATAATGAAGAACTGATGAACAAAAGTAAGAACTTTGAATAACAAAGAAAATAAGAGTATATTGCCTTGATATGCGTGTTACAATAATCCCTAATGAATAGTTAGATTCCCTTTTATATAGTAGGGGGAGCTTTACCTAAGTACATTTCCAAAATAGGTAAAATTCTTCTGTTTTACTAATCACTGATTTTCTGTCGATACGTGCTGAGGTTCACGCCGTAATATCCGGCCGGCACGGACATTACGGCCCTTTGTTTGTCATGCTTGATTATCTGGCAATGCTATCCGAAGTTTAGGGGTTCAAATCGGACCCGAGGGACGTGGCCCCGATTCTTCCGAGAGCAAGTGTTTTGCCCGGACCCCGACTCGAGGGGCTCCATGCCCCGATGTCAGTTCCTTACAGTCGCATTACTGCTCCGTTTACTTCATCGGAGGCGTCCAAAGGGCTCGGTTTTACCCGTATACAGATAGTCCCCTCGTTTCTCGGAGAGTAAGTTTACGGAAACGATAAGAAACGACATATGCACTTCGTTTTGTTCTTCAATACGCCGTGATAGAAACGACAAAGAATCCGAAACGTCCCGTTAGTCATGTCATTATGACTTCAAACACGAGTCAGTCATCGGCAGGTCATCACTGAATGCAAAACGACGCGAAACCTCTATAAATACTTTCCTCTTTCGTTAATGTTTTTTTTACCTTTTGACCAAGCTTCTTTCTTCGAGTTTTCAGGATATCACTACCGTTCTTCATACTCTAATTTTTCACCTCTGTTCTTCAAAACTTCTCAGTAAGTTGCAAGCTTTTACTTATTTTCTACGTAAATCAGTGCACTTGACCTTTCATCTTTCAACCTCTCTTCATATTTTTCAAGCTTATTCCAGATAACAATTGCTAAAACTTCCATATCTGTTCCCCAAAAAGTCGCTTTTTCTTCTTCACAACCAACTGCTGAAATCGATGAGACTACTCTTAATGTGGTCGTCCTCGAGAGGTCCGCTTCTGACGCGGGTACCGATGAACCGATTGTCGATCCTCCTTTGAAAATATTTGTTCCCGGGGATTGTTCGGTTGCCGATGACTTTAAGTTTGAGAAGCCCTCGTCGGTGCAGGGCCGGTGTGAGGGAGTGTCAAGATATATATGCTCCATTACCGAAGACGCCATTCCCGCGGTCTGAGAGGACTGCAACTGGGCGGGTAAGGACTAGTAGTCCCCGGGCCTGCGGACGCCATCACTACCCCGTGGAGGGTTATCTAAGTGTTTACACATATCCATTCACGCTAGGCCCAGTGGACCCGGTTATCTTGGATTTATGCAAGCGGTACGAAGTATGCCTCGGTCAAATACACCAATCACTGTGGAGGATCGTGATCCTCCTTCGTTATTTCGTGAACAAGACCAAATCCTGTCGGTTAACCATCGATCATCTTCTCTGCCTATACAGTCCTCGAATCTTTCGAAAAGGGCTAATAAAGCTCACACACCGGGCCAGCAAAGCCTCATTCTCGATCATCGATGAGAACCAAGACCGGGCTGGCAGGGACATTTCGTTCGGGTGAAGACCGAAGAGTTGGTTCCCCCCGAACTCATGTCATTCCCCGAGAAGTGGAATGCATCTCGTAAGTATAGTTTCCCCTTGAACGCCATTTTACCTTCATATCCTCTTTACTTACTGGTATTTGTGGTGGTGCAGCCGTTGCCCGAGTCACTAACGCGATCCCTCGGTTCAAGGAGTGGATCGAGAGCATTTGTTCACAGATGCCTTATTTCGAGCGCTCATGGTGCAAACTCTTGAGGGGCCGTTGGGAGGCCCGTTCTCACGGTAAGACCATTCCTCGAATAGGTAACACCTCGCTCTCTCATTCGCATCATACGTACCCTATTTTCTTCACTTTTCCTTTTGCAGGTTTGCCTAAGACCATTGAGCTTAGGCCTTTAGTAGGGGACGAGGATCCGTCCGTTGACCCCTCCGCTTTGGGGCAGCTTAGGGCTGCAGCAGGAGAAAAGAAGAAAAGGAAGGCTTTGGGCTCCCCGAGCTCAGAGAAGAAGAAGCCAAAGAAAAGGTTGGCCCGTAAGCCAAAGGAAAGTTCTAGGTCTCGAGTGCCCGACTCATATTCACTTTATCGACTCAGATATGAGCCCGAAGAATATGATTTTTCGTGGCCCACGGGCCGAAATCCCCCGAGGAGCGAGCAGCCATTGAAGAGGAGATCCATGAGGTTGATCCCCTTCAGGCCCGGGGGGGTCGATGAAGAGACCAGGGCCGAGACTTCCCGGAATGTCGGCCACGCCCCGAAGGAGGCACCCAGTGTAATAGAGATTTCAGGGCTGACTTCCTATACCGAATCCATGCTCGAGGAGGCCCGAGCGGGAAAGGAGAGGTCTAACGAAGGGACTCATGGCACGGAGGATCCCCTTCGTTCCTTTTTTGACGGTGTGGACTCGTCCATTTTGGAGGATTTTTCCGGGCTGGGCGACTTGGAGGTACCGAGAAAGAGGTTCTCGTCAGAAGTCGGCGGGCTGAATTCAAGCCCAAAGTTAGTCAACAAATTCCATGCCCCGAGCGTAGATCCCGACCGCAAGAGGTCGATAGTCATCACTATCCCGAAGGATGCCCGAGTTCTTTTCGCTCCCATGGGAGTAGCGAGCCACCTTCAATACCTGGTGACCAAAGAGGACCAGGCTAAAATGAATGAGGTGGATGTACCGTGCTTGTTCAACGAGGCGCAGCAGGCACTGAACCGTGTAAGGTATCACTACGGTGTTTCATCCTCTGACTTAGTTCTTGATATTTCTCATGTCTTCTTTCCTTTATCTCTTTGCAGGCCTCGGTACTCCATCATGGAACTTTCCTTCGGTACCGAACTGAGGTTAATCAGCTTGAGGCTGAGGCCAGGGAGCTCGCCGAGAAGAGAGACATGTATAAGCTTCTCAGCGAACAACACGAAGATGTCGTCAAGAGTCTCCGGGTCGAGGTGGATGCGGCTCGGAAGGAGCATGCCGACTTGGTGGAACAGGTAAACGTTTTCGAAGTTAGCAATGGCGACTTAGCCATGGCGACTAACGACCAAACCTCACAAGTTCAGCAGAAGATTGACTGGATCGACCAACTTCGGGTTGAAATGAACGAGGTCCAGGCCATGGCCGATGTCTCGAAGGGAAAAATGGATTGGTTAGCTTCAAAGAAGGAGACCGCCCAAAAGCAGCTGGCATCGGTAGAGGTTCAACTCCGAGTGGAAAAAAAGAAAGCTGATGCACGGGCTTGATAAAACGAGGACCTCCAAGCTCAACTGGGCTCGGCCATTGCTGAACGGGACGCCCTTGGCAAGGAGATTGAAATAACAACGTCAGAATCAGAAACAACCAGGGCTGATGCTGAAGCCATAGTGGCCCAGTATAGGGCTGATGTTGAGGCCCGTTTGAAAGTCACTCTTGAGTACGTGAAGCGGTTGACTCGAAGGGGGACCCTCGAATGCCCGAGGTTTCGACATGTCGTCCAAGATCGAAGAAGCGAAAAGGCTCGAGGTCGAGGCCAAGAAGCTTGTTGAACCAGAAGATGAAGAAGGCTCTGAGGGCTCCGACGAACCCGAAGATGGAGAAGACCCCGACGGCTCTAGTGACAAGGCGGATTCTGATGGAGATCAGGCGTAGGTGCCTTAGGAATATTTATCTTTGTTTTCGCATTTTGTACGTTTATTTTGTGGAGGCCGTTTTCATCGGCCTTTGTAAAGACATTCTGAATGTATATATAAGGTTTTTTCCCTTTTGGCAATTTTCAAGTCTATTACCTTTAGCATCCTTTTTATATTTGCAAAGATTTCAAATGCCTTAGCACGGAATAAAATGCAGCAATAAGTCATTTTTCGGAGGTCCGAACAAGACTTGTTCTCGATGCAAGTTTGTTTGAAACTTGTGGGTGCTCGGAATACCGAAAGCTTTCCCCAAAATGCGTGTTTAAATATTTTTAGACTATAATTTTGCCGAGGCTAATCTTTGAAACGGTTCAAAATTTTGAAGGCCTTATGTTTTGATCACGGGCTTCGGACGTCTCCGGGCCGCTTTTAGGGTGGCAGTAGCCTTTTAGGTTTGGGCACTGCCTAATAGGTCGTGTGCCTCCGAGTTTTGATAACCCGAGCCATCTTAACTTATCCAGGATAGCAGTCCCCGAGAGGGGTTAGCCCTTTGGGCTCGAATAGGGGTGGCCCTTGGGCTCGATATTTCTCGGGCAGTAGTAGCCCTTAGGCTCGATACTTTTAAAAAGAAAAAAATATTTGTTAGCAAGGTAGAAACTTTCTTTCATATCTGTGCGCAACATGCAAGATTGTATAAAAGCTCGTATTGCAGCCGGTATGACCTACGCGGCCTGGTTCATTTGACTGTTTGGCCCTTACAATGAATCCTAACTACCGAGCCTAGACAGATCGAGCACAGAGTTTCCTTCCTTGCTAAAAATCATGATCCGAGGGTAATGTCCCCCAGTATTCGAGGTCGGTCGTCGAGAGGGCTCGGATACAGTTGATCTAACCATCGACTCTTATTCAAAACCGGTCCTCGATTCTAAGTTAGCACGATCCACTGTTTCTGGGCGGCCAACCGGACGAGGGTGGCCTCGTGCCTCTCATCCAATAGTTCTAGGCTCGTGCTCATGGCCTCAGCGTTCGACTCTTCGGTTGCATATCGGAACCTGAAACTCGATTCTCCTACCTCGACCGGTATTAGTGCTTCGGCACCGTAGACCGATGAAAACATGGTGGCCCCGGTACTAGATTTTGAGGTCGTACAGTATGCTCACATGACTTCGAGCAAAATTTTCTTCCATTTCCCTTTAGCATTGATCAAACTTTTCTTAAGGTTTTGGAGTATGGTCTTGTTTGTAGACTCCGCCTGCTCCTCCCACTAGGGTGATAGGGTGTTGACAAGACCTTTTTGATCTTATGGACCTCAAAAAAATTGCTTACCTTGCTGCCGATGAACTATTTCTCGTTGTCACATACGATCTCGGCCGGCATCCCGAACCGACATATTATGTGGTCCCAAATAAAATCAATAACTTCTTTTTCTATGACTTTCTCAAACCTGAGCTTCAACCCATTTAGAAAAATAGCCAGTCATAAACAATACAAATTGAGCCTTACCGGGTGCCCATGGCAGGAGACTGATGATGTCCATTCCCCATTTCATGAATGGCCACGGTGACAAGACCGAATGTAGTAGCTCCTCGGGCTGATGGATCATTGGTGCGTGCCTCTGATAGCCGTCGCATTTTCGTACGAATTTCTTCGCATCTTTCTCCATGTCGATCCAGTAATATCCGGCTCTGATTATCTTACGAACCAACGATTCAGACCCCGAATGATTCTCGCGGGTACCTTCGTGAACTTCCCTCAAAACATATTTGGTGTCTCCCGGTCCCAGACATATGGCGAGTGGGCCATCGAACATTCTTATGAACAGGGTGTTATCTTCGGACAGGCTAAACCTAGCCGCCTTCGTGCGTAGAGCTCTCGATTATTTAGGATCCGAGGGCAGCTTCCCGGTCTTCAAGTAATCTACATACTTATTTCTCCAATCACAGGTTAAGCTTGTCGAGTTTATCTCGGTGTGGCCTTCTTCCACTATCGATTTCATGAGTTGTACGACCATTTCCGAGCTTAATTCATCATCGTCAACCGACGACCCCAAGTTAACCAGGGCATCGGCTTCGCTATTTTGATACCGGGGCACGTGTTATAGGGTCCAATCCTTGAATCGATATAGCGCTACTTGAAGTTTATCCAAGTATCTTCGCATTTTTTCCTTTTACACTTTGAATGTCCCATTGACTTGATTCACCACAATGAGGGAATCGCATTTGGATTTGATCACTTCGGCCCCAAGCGTTTAGCCAATTCGAGTCCTGCAATCATGGCCTCATACTCGGCCTCATTGTTAGTCAATTTCACAGTTCTAATAGATTTTCTAATTATGTTACCCATGGGCGGCTTCAACACAATGCCGAGTCCGGACCCCTTTGCGTTCGAGGCACCGTTCGTAAAAAGGGTCTAGATTCCCTAGGAGGTCCTCGATGTTAACAACAATTCCTTTTCGACTTCGTGTATTAAGGCAGGCGTGAAGTCAGCCACGAAGTCTGCTAAAATTTGAGATTTGATGGCGGTTCGGGGTCGATATTCAATATCGTACCCACTAATTTTTATGGCCCATCTGGTCAATCGTCCCGAGATCTTGGGTTTGTGCATTATGTTCCCCAATGGGTAAGTAGTCACGGCACATATGGGATGGCATTGAAAATATGGCCTTAACTTTCTGGAGGCGCTTAGCAAAGCGAGCGCCAATTTCTCCAGGTAAGGATACCTCGTTTCAGCCTCGCCTAGAGTCCTGCTAACATAATATATAGGAAATTTCATACCTTCTTCTTCCCGAACTAAGACTCCACGTACCGCTATCTCGAATATCGCTAAGTACAGGTACAACTGCTTGCCTTCGGAGTATGAAGCAAAGGTGGACTCGAAAGGTACTGTTTGAGTTCTTCCAAAGTTTGTTGGCACTCCGGGGTCCACGAGAAGTTATGCTTATTCTTCAATAACGAGAAGAACCGATGGCTCTTATCGGAGGACCTTGAAATGAACCGATCCAGGGCGGCTATGCGCTCATTTAGCCTTTGAACGGCCTTGAAATTGTCCACCATGGTGATGTCTTATATGGCCTTGATCTTGTCGGGATTAATCTCGATCCCCCATTTGGACACCATGAATCGAAGGAACTTTTCGGACCCGACTTCGAATGCGCATTTCTCCGGGTTCAGCTTCATATTGTATTTCTTCAGTATGTTGAAGGTTTCCTGCAAATGTTTCAAATGGTCCTCTGCTCGCAGGGACTTAATAAACATGTCATCAATGTAAACCTTCATTGATTTTCTTATTTTTTTTCGAACATCCGATTACGGCATTTTTTTAGTCCGAATGGCATTACGTTATAACAATAAGTGTCGTATTAGTGATGAAGGAAGTCTTTTCTTGGTCGCCCGGGTCCATCCGGATCTAGTTGTACCCGGAATAGGCGTCAGAGAAAACTGAGTATCTCGTGGCCGGCCATCGCATCGATCATCCGATCGATGTTAGGCAAAGGAAAAAGGTCCTTAGGGCATGCCTTGTTCAAGTCTTTGTAGTTTACGCACATTCTTAATTTATTTCCCTTTTTAGGCACTACCACTACGTTTGCTAAACAGTCCGAGACTTAAATTCCCAAACGGAACCCATTTTAAGGAGTTTGGATACCTCGTCTTTGATGAATGCATGCTAGACTTCGGATTGAGGCCTCCTCTTCTGTTTAAACGGGTGAAACTTCGGATCCAAGCTCAGCTTGTGGGTAGTTATTTTTGGTGGGATCCCTGTCATGTCAAGATGGGACCAAGCGAAACAATATATATTAGATATAAGGAATTCAATGAGTTTTTGATAGAGCTCGGGAGTTAGCCCCATGCCTAGATATACCTTCCGATCGGGAAGATACTCGATCAATCTGACTTTCTCCAGCTCCTTGACCGTTGACTTGGTGGCATCGAAATCGTTAGGGGCTATGAAAGACCTAAGGACTCCGTAATCGTCGTCCTCGCATGTCTCCTGCCTTTCTGGCTCGGTCGGGGCTGGTGTCGGTTATTGCTATTTGGTTTCTACCTTGGTGATCGAACTCGGTTCTTTGATGTCGAGAGTGCGGATATCGGGACCACCTCATCGACCGCGAACATTTCTTTTGCGTCTGGTTGCTCCCCGGAAACCGTCGGATTCCTCCTGGTGTAGGGAATTTCAATGCCTGATGTAGCATCGAGGGTACCACCCTCATGTTGTGAATCCACGGCCTCCCGAATAGAGCATTGTATCTCATATATCCTTCGATCACGTAGAACTTTATTTCCTGAATGGTTCCGGCAGGGTTATCTCCCATTTAGTGGTCTCGCACGCCATGTTAAATTTGTTTAAAACTCGAACTGCGTGCACTATTTGGTCTTGTAGACCCAACTGTTCCACGACCCTCGATATGATGATATTGGCCGAGCTACCTGGATCAATTAACACACGTTTAACTCGAGATTTATGGTTGTAGGATGCCTTCAGCGTCCTCATCGTTGAAAGATACGGTTCTCTCCAGTACGCAATCTCGAGTCCATATTTTCCTTGTAATGGACACTTTAGTGCGTTTTAACATCGGCCTTTGGGGGATGTCAACTCCTCCATTGATCATGTTAATGACGTACTGAGGTTCTTCTTGCTTGATCTGCTTGTTGGAGTCCCTATTCCTAGAGTGATTTTTGGCTTGATCACTCAGAAACTCTCGAAGGTGTCCGTTATTGAATAACTGGGCTACTTCTTCTCTCAGTTGTCGGCAGTCTTCGGTTCTGTGGCCGTCAGTGACATGATATTTACACATTAGGTTGGGGTCCCTTTGGGCAGAATCGGATTGCAACGGTCGAGGCCATTTAGTATCTTTGATTCGTCCGACGGCTGACACGATGCCGACAGCATCGACGTTGAAGTTGTACACCGATAATCTTGGTGCTTCCTTGGACTCGACGGGTCTGTCAAAACCGTTTTTGCTCATGAGTCCCCGATTATTATGACCTCGATCGCTTCTTCTTTCACTCTTTGCAGGGTTGCGTCCGGACCCGTTACTCCTTCGATCTCCAGTGTATGGTTGATACCGATCTCTGTTCGATCTTGGTTCATGATCGACGACTCTTTTGGATCCGTCACTAGTCCTGACGGGATAAACGGATCTGTAAGGGGACCCAAGCTGATCGTCTTCGACCCTGACTTTTTATTGGTACTTGTTATGGACGTCGCCACAAGTTACCGCCGGGTATTCTACCAAATTTTGTTCAACTGCTGCGAAGTCAATGAGCTTTGGGGGTTGATTCCTTGGGCGGCCCAATCATCCGCGACTGGGGGCAGATCCATCTTTTACATTTGAAACCTCGACACGAATTCCCTGAGAATCTCGTTATCTCTTTGCTTCACCTTGAAAAGGTCTGACTTCTTGGTCTCGACCTTGATGGCCCCGGCGTGCACTTTTACAAAGGCATCAGCAAGCATAGCAAACGAGTCAATAGAATTAGGGGTAAGTTGTGATACCATATCATAGCTCCCTTTAACAAGGTCTCTCCGAACTTTTTCAGCAGAACGGATTCGATTTCATCATCTTCCAAGTCGTTCCCCTTGATGGCACACGTGTAGGAGGTCACATATTCGTTTGGATCAGCCATTCCATTATATTTCGGAATTTCGGGCATACGGAACTTCTTCGAGATTGGCTTCGGAGCTGCACTTGGAGGGAAAGGCTTTTGGACAAACTTCTTGGAATCCAGGCCTTTCAGTATCGGTGGTGCTCCTAGGATTTGATCGACCCAGGAGTTATAGGTCTCTACTTTTTTTTCGTTGGCTTCGATTTTCTTTAATCCTGATCCACCTGTTTTGTCAGTTCCTCGAGCATCTTTATTATCTCGGGATTGGTCCCGGGTTCATCCTCACTCGGCCTTTCTGTGACTGGTTCTTTTCTGCGAGTGTTTTTCCGGGACGGTTCAGGCTCAACTATGCAGGGGGCGCGGCTCTGGTTCTGCAACTGGGCTATCGCTACTTGTTGAGCCTGTAACATTTCGAAGATCACCCGCAAGTTGATCCCATCACCTTCGACGTCGTGTGTACTCCGGACTATCGATCGGGCTCCCCCGCGAATGCTGTTTTTGGGGTCGGTTGGCAAGCTTGCTTTGATAGACACATGTGAGTTAGCAATTTAGCATCGATCGGGTCCGCGACTGGAACTCCGTTAGGGTTAATAGGGGGCACCTCGTTGCTGGGCACCACATTGTTGTTCTCGCCATGGTGGCCGGATTCAACATCAACGTTCAGATGGGCAGATTGAAAATTTGACATTTTTAATTTGACCTGAAATTAGGAGCTCAAAGAACAAGTGTAAAAATAGAGTGTGCTATGGAAATTTGTATCAAATTGCCACTATTATCCTCAGCCCCACGGTGGGCGCCAAACTGTTTACCCTAAAAACGGATAACAATTACATTTATATATGATTTTAAGGATACGCGAATTAATTTAATAAAAATGATAAATTGCGTTAGATTAAACAAATAAATGACGTAATAAATTGTCAAACCACTAAAGGGGAGTGGTCCCGGACTCGGTGACAACTTTAATAAAATGCCTGATCTCGGGCTCACGATAATGAAGAACTGATGGACAAAAGTAAGAACTTTGAATAACAGAGAAAATAAGAGTATATTGCATTGATATGTGTGTTACAATGATCCCTAATGAATAGTTAAACTCCACTTTTATATAGTACGGGAGTTTTACCCTAAGTACAATTCCAAAAGAGGTAAAAATCTTTCGTTTTACTAATCACTGATTTTCTGCCGAGACTCACGCTGTAATATCCGTCTAGGCACGGATATCACGGCATATTCCCCATCTCCATCAATCCTCACCTACCCACCCCTACCCACTCACCCCACCCACCCTATCACCCTCGCCCTACCC